>PVIY010036077.1:0-25756 GCA_004026745.1 Myrmecophaga tridactyla
AGGAAGTGATGTTGATTTTGTCCAAAGCTTAAATTTTCTATAGTACACAATCTAACTTAACCTGTCTGGCCAGTCCATTTAAACAACCTAAACACATGGAGCTTAGAATAGGGAATGAGACCGTCTAATTCTGTATAGCTTAATGTAACTTCCTGATACATTCCAGAGTATGTTGGAAAAATAATAAAAAGTATTTGCAAAGTCCCTGGAGAACTGGAGAAAAAAATACGGCACTATTAAACTTTCCCACCTGGAAAATTCCTGATGCTCTCTCAAGCCTGAGGGACTCCCGAGTTAACAGGCTAACTCCTTGGTCTTGAGGCTGACTCTTATGAAGTTCATTTCTGTGATGGGAAAGCTAAGCTAACCTGTAATTGTGCCTAAGAGTTACTTCCACAGAACCTCTTTTGTTGCTCAGATGTGGCCTCTCTCTTTCTTTCTAAGCCCAACTCTGCAAATAAACTTACAACTCTCCCCACTATATGGGACATGATTTCCAGGGCTAAGCTGGCTCTGGCATTATGGGATTGACAATGCCCTCTTGACCAAAGAGGGGGAAAAGAAATGTAACAAAATAAGTTTCAATGGTTAAGAGATTTCAAATAGAGTCAAGAGGCAAGCTTCAGTTAGATATTGCAAATTGCCATGGTATGCCAAGCCCCAACCCACAGTATTCCTGAAAATCCTAAAGAATACCCAGGGCTTGATTTGAAACTCTGTATTAGTTTCACTCAATTTATTTTTCAGATTTTTCTGAAACCTCCAGTTTTTCTTATGCCAGATAAACCCTGAAACCCAGAGTTACCAGTCTGTCCAAGAAAATCAACAACTTGCATCCTCCTACCCCAAAAAGTTAATACCCCTTCTCAATAGGGAGAAGTTAGAATGGTCATTGCCCAAATATCTTTAAAGACTGAGAGAAGGATCAAATGAGAGGGAGGATTTGTAACAGAGAAAATAAGATTTAACAAATGAGTATGACTATTAAATCATTATATTGATATTTCTTTTTAGTCTCCAATGTATTAGAGCAGCTAGAAGGAAACACCCAAATTGTAGAGCTATAACCTAAGCCATACTTTGAAGTTTGTTCTATAACTATATGTTAAAATTTTTTTTGAAATCTATCACTTTTCTGCATATATGTTACATTTCATAATTAAAAATGTTTAAAAAATGAGGCATATGATTAATATCTGAGTATGCAAACTGTTACTTGTTTCCTAGTAATCTATTCTCTCCTTTATGGGTACATAGATGTCCTATAAAGTTACTTAACAGCCTCCGAGCAGCTAGGTGTGGCCACATGAGAAAATTTCCCTTAGTGAAAGGTGAATGTGAGTGATACGAACAAATTCCAACTTATTTCTTAAAATGGAATCACTTACCCTTGACATTTTCTCTCTCCTCTTTGCATTGAGTAAACAAGACCAGATTCATATTTATCATCATGCTGTAAAGAACCATCATTAGAGTAACTTTGAGGCCACTGGTAGAAGACGGCAAAGTTGATGCAACGTCCTGAATGACCTTATGGAACAGAATTCAGTTACGCCCTTGAACTGTTCGCATTGAGAAATACATTTCTGTCTTGTTTGAATCACTGTATTTGGTAGAGTTTTTATTATAGCACCTTAGACTTTATCCACATAATACACTTAATGAAATTTAATTGAGAACCATTCTTCCTAACCACAAAGACTTGACCTTGCTTCAATTAGAAAGCTTGAAACAAATGGAAATGAACTGAAGTATAAAGGCTCCAAATGTTGAGCATTAGAACCAGGAAAATATGACAACTTTCTAAATGTGTATGGACTAGAATTCTGAAAATGTCAAGAGGAAGCATAAGAAGTATCTATGATAAAACTCAAAGTGTATTTTGTGAAAATATAAGAATGGAAAAGTAGGTTGGGTCCTCTTTTATGAGCCAGATTTTCATTTCAGAGAAAGTACATATTTCAGTTTGCTAAAGTTGCTGGAAGGCAGTATACCAGAAATGGGTTGGTGTTTACAATGGGGTTTATTAGTTTACAAATTACGGTTTTAAGGTCATGAAAATGTCCAAATTAAGGCATCAACAGGAAAGGCTTTTCTCTGAAGCAAGGCTGCTGGTATAGCAAGGAACATGACTGGAGTCTGCTGGTCCTTGACCCCTGGATTTTGTTACTTTCAGCCTCTGGTTCCAGTAGCCTCCTCTCTGAGCTTCTGTGGGTCCTCTCATAGAATCTCTGAGATTTTCTCCTTCAGTTCTCCTTTTCTCTCTGAGATCTCTGGGCTTTTTCTATGTTTTATCCTCATAAAGGACTCCCCTAAAGGATTAAGACCCACCTTGAATTGGATGGGTAACATATCAATTGAAACAACCTAATCAAAAGACCTCACCCACAATAGGTCTGCATGCACAGGGATGGATTAAAAGAACATGGCAATTTTGGAGGGTGCATAATAGCTTCAAACTAGCACAGTTGGGAAAGACACCTTTAGGATTTAGCCTCTGCAGAGTGTTTCAAGGCAGAGGGAGGAAAGATACCAATTCCATGTGTATTTTTGAAATGTATTATTATACAAGCTGAATATGTGCAATATAAAGGACCTAATATTTTCTAGGTGTCATTGTTAATGAAGATAAAGTCAGTGTAAGATTTAGATTATTGGATAGCATGCTAGAAATGAAGTCACTCTTTCTTGAGCTCTCATAGCCTTTTTATATGCACACAGTTTAAAAAGGTAAATTCAATCTAAGAAATCTCAAGAGATCAATGACCAATATGGCTTTAAACAAGAACAGTTGATTTTGTTTTGTAGCTTTTTGTTTTCTATTTGTGCTTACATTTCCTGCCCCTGTCCCAGGGATTAGATGATATATTTCTTGAAGTTAGGGTACCCTGTGTTTATGGATTGGAAGACTTAATACTCTTAAGATTACCATACTACTGAAAGCAATTTACAAATTCAATTCAATCCCTATTAAAATCTCAGTAGCCCCCCCTTTTTTTGCAGAAATGGAAAAGTCAATCCTCAAATTTCTATAAAATTGTTCTTGAAAAACAAAAGCAGTTGGAAGACTCACTCTTCTTGATTTTAAAACCTATACAAAGATACAGAATTGAAACAGGTTAGTACTCACATAAAGACAGACAGATAGACCAGTGGAATAGATGTGAGAGTTCAGAAATAAACTCTCACATCTATGGCCAGTTGATTTTTTGACAATGGAAACAAGTCCATTAAATTAGGAAAGAATAGTCTCTTCAACAAAGAGTACCGGGACATCTGGAAATCCATATAAAAAAGAATGTATTTGGACCCCTACCTAAAATTAATTCAACATAGATCAATGGCCTAAATATAAGAGTTAAAACTATAAAATTCTTAAAGAAATAGAGAGAAATATCCTCAGGACATTGTATTAAGGAACATATTCTTGATTTTATACCAAAACCATGAGCAAAAAAGGAAAAAATAGATAAATTGAACTTCATCAAAATTAAAAATTTTTTGAGCATCAAATATATTATCAGGAAAATGAAAAGACAATCTTCAGAATAGGAGAAAATGTTTGGGAGTCATATATTTGAAAATGGCTTAATATCCGTAACACAAAGAATTCCTGCAACGCAACAACAAACACCCCAATTAAAAAAAACCAAGGTCTTCTTGAACCAAGGTCTTTCCCCAGATGCCTTAAATTAGACATTTCCATAGACTTGTTTTTATTGGGACATTTTCTCAGCCTTAGAACTGTAAACTAGCGACTTATTAAATTCCCCTTGTTAAAAGCCAAAAAAAAAAAAAAATAGGTATAGGATTTGAATAGACATTTCTCCAAAGAACATATACAAATGACCAATAAGTGCATGAAAAGATGTTCAACATCCTTATCCATTAGAGAGATTCAAATAAAAATATACAAAAATATACTCTTTATACCCACTAGGAGGTATGATTAAAAAAATAAAAACAGAAAATAAATGTTGGCTACAATGCAGAGAAGTAGTCTTACATTGTTGGTAGGAATGTAAAATGATGCAACTACTGTGAGTAACAGTTTGGCAGTTCCTCAAAGTTAAACGTAAAACTACCAGATGACTCAGCAATTCCACTTTTAAATATATATCCACAAGAATTAAAAGCAGGAACTCAAACAGATATTTGTGCACCAAACTTCATAGTAGCATTATTCAAAATACCCAAAGATGTAAGCAAACTAAGTGTCCCCCAAAAGATAAATGGACAAACAAAATGAGGTATATAATACTGTGGAATGTTATTCCATTGAAATGAAGTGCTGATACATGCTACAACATGTATGAACCTTGAAGACATCACACTGAGTGAAATAAACCAGAAACAGGAGGATGATATTATATGATTTCTTTTACATGAAGTACTCGGAATAAGCAAGTTCATGGAGACAGAGAGCAGAATGGTGGTTATCAAGGGACTGAGAGCAGGGGGAATGAAGGGTTATTGCTTAATGGGTACAAGTTTCTGTTTGAGATGATAAAAATATTCTGGAAATAGTGGTGAAAATCACACAGTGTTTTTTAATGTACTTGATGTCAGAATTATACACTCAAAATGGTTAAAAATACTTTTATGGTAAGTATATTTTACCACAATAAAAAATGAAAAGAAAATTACATCTTAAAAATTTCTAAGGGTTGCAGTCTTCTTCTGTGGGAAAAACAAAATGCTCCAAGCATCCAATTCCCCATAAATCACTGTAAAATATATTAGGTAAACACCTAGAAATGTTTGATACTCTGACTATTCACATAGATGTCTTTGAAGAGAATTGACTTGTTTAAAAGGTGTAATAAAAAAAGCACCAAGGGGAAGTTGTTATTGTACAGCTCTGCTTCCTTAAATAAGTTCATAATAGAGTTTATTATGCAATTGCATGTTTAAATTGACAGCCTCACTGTATTTTTAAGATGTAGATTTCTTGCTGTGTGTAGGTGCTGAAAAGTATTCTGGGGACCTACTTTGCTAAAAATAAGTCATCTGTGCCACTAATGAGTGCTCAATGTACATTCTAATATCATTTGCACCTTCAAAGGTTCAAGAAGGTAACTTGAGGTAAAATGGAAAATCCTTTTATGTAATTGAATGGCATAGCTCTTCTTAAGTCTTATTTATTAAGCTATAGTGTAGTCTTCTTAATGAGCTTTTGCCTTCCAATCATAGATTCTTCACAAAATAGGCCCAATGGCAGAATGCAAAACTGGTACTAGGTAGAATACAGGGATTTGATATTAATTGCATCATCCCCAATCTACAAATTCTCTGTTTCTACAGACCCTTCTGGCTATAGATTATCCAACTGTAACCTTTTGGCATTTGTGTGGCAACTTTGGGCGCCTAATATTTCTCCTAATCCCCATTCTCCCTGCTCACATGCAAATAAACTTGCTGTACTACTTCCTGCTAATCGTACTAGGGATTCACTTTGGCTCTCCCAGTTTTATATACCCTTCCTCCAGCTGCATTTGATTGATTACATTTTGGCTTTAGGCCGTGAAGTTCACCTGAGAAAACCAAATGCAGATCATCCTAGAAAATCTAATGGAAGGTTATTCTGCAGGCCTAGAAGAAAGTGAACTTGGAAGATACTGCTTAGGACAGTTGTATTCTAAGCCCAAAACCCAAAGCAAGGAAATGACAACCCATGCCCCCTTTAAATGTGCTGGATAAAAATGCAGTTTATAAAAAGGAAAACAAAACAGAATTGGAACAATCGGTGGTTAATTTTTTTCACTACAGCAATTATATATGTTTTGCCCACTGTTTTCCATTGTAAGAGCCATGATGGAGATCTTCTTGTGGTGATATATTATAGATGCAAATAAGATATTCACAGAATTTCTACATGATTTCATCTGTTTCTTGGTAACTAGGCTCAAGGAAATGATAAAACATTTTTTTTTAATTGCTGTTAGTTTAGGTTGCCCTGCCATGCACTAAATTCCTTTAGTCATCTGCCATAAATTGAGGATTTGGTAGGTTTTATGAGTAGTTGAGAACCTCTATTCTCATTTATAGACTTTCAATATGTTATCATAAGTAAACAGATATCAGAAGAAGCAGAGGTCGAGACACCAACGCAATGTGAATGTGTGACTTGACTGAGTTTTTGAAGGGAACCATTGTTGCCATCACACTATCATGACTTTACTTTCTGTGATAGTGTAGACTAAGCAATAAAACAGAGCACGGATGAACAAAGGCATTATAAATACATATTGATTTATGAAATAGATTTATGAAGATGGTGGTATGGTCCCAAACATCAGGTAGTACTTCATGTCTATGAGATGGTTCGTTTGAGGATGTCTTGGTACAACCAAAAACTCAATCTGCTTTTTCTCTTTTAAGACATGGGGCCAACTAGGTGAATCAAATTCAAAATCCTACCCTAATCAATTGAGATTAGAGATTCACAACAGGACAACTCTGTGAATTGAGAATAATACAAGTGTGCTCAAAAATGTAGCATTGCATTTTGGAAATAGAAAGTATGTTCATTTCTCTACCTTGTCTTTGTACATTGTTACTCCTCTATATAGGTCAAAATAAACCAGTTATGAGAATAATATGTTATAAGAAACTTTGCCAGTTCTGAACCCCCACCCCCCAAAGCCACTTGCACTTCTTACCTCATCAGAGTTGGACGGGAGATAACCACCTTCCCTGAGGAATATTCTCCTCCCTAATAGTAGGGAGACACGCTTCTACTAGGTTGATATGGCTGTGTTTTTACAAGGTGGCATCATGGCTTAGCTGGGTTAAGTTTTTTTCTACTATTTCAGGGACACCACATTTCATCAGGGCAATGGTCAGCCAAGGCCCTGGTGCTGATGCCATACCAACCCTCCCCCACAACTATAGGAAATGGTTTTGATGATTACCTTCTCTTTTTTGTAGGAGAGGAAATGAGGCTTAGAGATATCCTATGTTTTCCATTATCATAGAATTAAATAAGTGGTGGAACTATTTATCCATAGCTTCTCTCTCCTCTCAATCATGACCTCACTTTAGCCTCAGAAAAATCTCTCCTTTTACACCAGAGTACTTCTTTTTTTTTAATTTCCCATTGCTCTTTAAGTTGCTTACTAGTAATAAACAAACAAACAAACAAACAAAAACCCTGTGAGGTAGAAAAACAAGTGTCTGCGGGCAACTTCTACCAGCCAGGCACCACAAATATCTCTGAAACAAGGGTGTGCATAAAGGGTCTGGCCACTTTGTTGACATGGGAAGAAAAAGTAGAACACAAAAGAATTATCCCTCCATCCTGAAGAGGATAATACCTTGAGTGATTGCTCTGCAGCAACTTCACTGCAGTTCAGAGAAATGGTGCCTCTATTTTAAGCCATGCAACCAACACAGAAACATATTGTTAGATGTTTATTCTTCTGCTTGTTGACAGAACCACACTGTTTATGAGTATGTTGCCTTTCCTTGGAGGAGGGTGTTAAACTCCTATCTACCAATTTGTTCATGCATGATGAATGAGAGACAGAGTAAAATTGCTCAAAATTAGGTGTCCTAATCAGCTCAGAGCAGAAAGGGCTGAATATCTGTGCACGTGACAGTATCAGATAGAACAATTCAAAGGATGAGAAAAGGAATGCTAAGGTTATCAGTAGGGAGAGAAAAAGAAGAAAAGAAATGCCACTTCTAATTGCTATCAAGGCAGTAAAACATAGTCACTGATTAAGGGATCCAAGCAAGAAAACTCCCTTTGGGGTCCAGATGGTGAGAGGTAATACTATTATGTGTATTGAAACACCATCTGTATTTTTGGGGACACTGACACCATATTTCAATATCCAAGGGGAACCTGTGTAGATTTCTGCCTGCTCTAATTGCTGCAGTACCTGAAACGTATTCACAGCCTCTCCATCTGCACAACATTCCGGACGTCTGCCATGCACCATTTGACAAGCTGCAGTGCCTTACTCTTTCTATGACCCCATCTTTCCCACTGCATCATTTTGCTCAAATATGTTCAGCCACAGAAGCTTTCCAAATCATTCGCTTAGTGACCAAGGGCACTGTTACCTACAACTCATGAGGGAATGAGTCATCGCGAGGCTATGGCTAAAGAAAAAAAAAAAGAAGAAAAAGAGACATTTGTCAATAGATTTTGTGTTGTAGAAGATGAGTTCAAATGTAGGACACCACACAGATTTAGTGGTGCACAATAGATGAGTAAATTTTTGACATGAAATGTCATACATTTTCAGAATCTTAAACAAGAAAGGTTAAATGGTTGTCTTCAAATAGCCAATGTGGGATCACCATTTAATAAGCAAGGCTTTCCCCTCTGTTTATGTTATTGTCTGAAAAATGAGCAAGGGGTAGTGAGGCATAATTCTCGGTTTTCCCTCTCACCTCACAGTGTTTCTGGGATCAAGACTGGCTTATAAACAAAATGTGAGTTAGGCAAAGTTTTTTTTTCCCAACATTTCCACTTTTCCTACCGTCATTGATTGGACATTCATTTTCTTCCCATCTTCCCATCTCTCAAGCTTCATCAGGTCTGCAGGATCCTGACAAACATCATGGGAGCATATTTTTGTAAGAGAGAGAAGAATGGGCACAGTCATCCAATTTGACAGAGACACCCCCCAATTACTCAAACCTGTTTGTAGATTTTCCAAATATGCTCAGTAGAACCCCTAGAAAGTCTATGTAGATACATCTTCATCTTCACCCCAATGAGAGTTTGCTTTTATCAGTTTTATATATTGGATTTATTTATAAAATTTACTTTAAACAAAAGGTAAATAAAATAATGCTTAGAAACCACAGGCATAGATAATTAATGCTAACAAAACACAATTTATGTAACTATGGGAGAGTCTATTTTATAATTAAATCTCCATCTTCTGCTTTAAGCAGATGAGATTCACTAGTGCTCTATGAAGAGACGTGGCATGACAGAGTGGTTCAGGATCTTACTTGGGCACTTCCTAGATGTGTAACCTTGAGCAAGTTACTTGACCTTTCTTTATGCTTCACTTTAAATCAACTGTAAAATGGGAACAATACAACTACTTATATCATAGAATTATCATGAGTAATAAGAGAGTGAAGACATAGAGAACGTTTAGGGCAATGCCTGGTATGTAGGCAAATACCCAATTAAGGATGGATACTTTCAGGAAGCCTATCATTGAATAGAATGGTAGGGATAAAAAAATCTAATCTTTCTGTTGGCAGTAGACATTCAGATAATAGCCTAATTATCATCAAACTCTATTCTTTTAAAAATATTCAGATATAATTTAAAAGCACCAAATAGTACATATATGAAAGTTAAGGCACAAATAACAGACTTAAGAACTTGAATGTTACCAAAACTTTTATGTCAACCTGATTGCTTCTTCGCACTCTATCTCCCTACCTCACACATACTTCCTAACCATAATTAATATATTATATAGCGTAATGGTTTAGAGGACAGACTCTGCAACCAAACTAACTTCCTTGCATTAAGTATTTAATCTCTCTTTGCCTCAGTTTCCAAATCAGTATAATCCGGATAATTAGAATATCTACCTCACATGAAAATAATATTCATTAATATATGCATAGCATGCAGAACGATGCCTCATAAATGCTAAGTGCAGCACAACTTTTAATTAATTATCATTACCATTGTCAGAAAAATATATGTACAAATAGTTGAGCCTCATTATTCGTGAATTCTGTATTTACAAATTTGCCTACACACAATTTATTTGTAATCTCCATATCAGCAGTTGGACTATTTGGTAGGTATTTGCAGACATGCTCAGAGTGACAAAAATTTTGAGGTATCCAATATGCATTTTCTTAGCTGAGGCAGAACAAGGCAATGCTCTAATTTTTTTTTTTTTTTAGTTCTCATACTAAACCACTGCCTTTCTCATAGGATAGTGCCACTCTTTTGCATTTTTGTACTTTTGTTGGTGATTTCATTATTTTAAAAGGTTCCCATGTATACTTCGAATGTACTATCTGGTGTTCTTTAAGCACAAGGAGGCTATGATGTGCTTTATGGAAAAAATGCACATGTTATATGCCATTCGTTCAGGCATGAATTATAGTGCTTTTGGCTATGAGTTCACTTTTAATAAATCAACAATATTTATTAAATAAGGTGACTGTAAACAAATTGTGGTAGGTTGGATTATGTATTCTAACAAAAGCACATTCGTAATTTGGATATTATTCTTGTGGGTGTGAACTCATTTATAAATAGGACCTTTTAAAGACATTATTTTTAGTTAGGGTGTAGCCCAACTGAATAAGGTTGGACCTTAAATCTTATACTGGAACCCTTTATATGCTGAAGAAATTCAGACACACTTAGTCAAAGTAAGTAAGAGAAGAGTCAGAAACCAGAAGTCAGAGGAACCTGAAGAGCAGACACAAGGATGAGAACTTAGCATGTGACAGAGGTGGAGAGAGATACAAGCCAAGGAACCCCAATGATCTCAGCAAACCAGCACAGACTCAGGGAGAAAGCATAGCCTCAAGATGCCTGGAGGTTCAACTTGCAGCCTCTGAAACCATAAGACCATAAATGCTTGTTGTTTAAGCCAACACATTTTATGGTAGTTTTCATAGCAAACTGGCAAACTGAGCCACAGGGGACATGCACAAGAACACACAAAAACAAAACTTGTGATCAAGGGCCCATAGGAACCTTCATTTCTCCTAAGGGCAATAGTCCAATATTTGCTAAATCAGTGTTTTCAGTGACTTTATAGAATTTCACTACCATGAATAATGGGAATACTAAACAATATATTGTTTGGCCTTGCTTGTTTTTGAGCTTTATAAAAATGGAATTGTGTATGACGTTTTTTGTAACTGATTTTTAAACTGTGCATCATCTACTTATTCTTGCATAATTTTCCATTAAGTGAATATACCACAATTTATGCATTTATTTGTTCATGATATTTGTGTTGTTTCTATTTATATAATGTTTCTACTATTAAATATACTGCTATGATCATCTATGTATACGTCTAATGGTGCACATGTGCAAGAATTTCCTAAGTAAATACAGTGTAATAAAAAAAGTTGGCCTTTCCTAAGAGAGATTTGACTTTTTGTCCCCAGCATCCAGGCATTCCCCAAGTGATAGCCTGTCTTTCTTATTCATGGTAGGCCATATGGACCATATTTGATAGTTTATGCTATGAAGTGACTTATGTTCACCCAACTTTGAGATGAGAAGGAGGGGGACTGGAGAATCAATAATCATGCCTATGTAATAAAACCCCAATAAAACCTCTAGACATTGAAGTTTGGAGGAGCTTCTTGGATTGACAGTACTTCTGTGTATTGTCACATATTGATTCTGGGAGGGTAATGCATACTGTGGACAACAGAAACTTCATATTTGGAATTATCTTCCGTACGTGTCCTTTCTCTTTTCTGGTTTAAATTTACATCCTTTCCCTGTAGTAAACCATATCTTTGAGTGTAATAGCTTTCAGTAAGTTCTATGAGCTCTTTCTAGTGAATTTTCAAAAGTGATAGCAGTTTTGGTCAACCCCTGAATTTGCAATTGATGTCATAAGTGAGGGTGGTCTTGATTGGATTTTGCAATCTAACTTTGTAGTTGGACCCTATCTCCTCACAGTTGGGGTCAGAAGTCTTGGGCAGACTTGGTATTCTGCAGGACTGTGCCATTCATATTACAGTTTGATTAACTCCTGGGCTCATTCCTTGGAATCAAATTGCTGAATTGTGGGAACATTAAGATTCGCAACTATATAAATAGTGCAAAATCGCTTCTAATGTGCCTTTACCAATTTATAGCTCAACTTGCTGATCTTTGGCCTTGTCAGATGTGTTAATTTGTGACAAATTAATAGGTATAAGATAATGACTCACTGTGGTTTTAATTTGCATTTCTTTGATTATAATATTGAATATATTTTATATGGATATTGAATCTTCATGTTTCCTCTTTTGTGAAATGTGTTTTCTAGATTTTTGCCATATCTTTCCTATATTCCTTTATTTTTCTTATGCGGTAGAGGAATTATTTATTCTTTTGATACTAATACATCATTGAATTATATTTAAAAAAAATACTATCTCCAGGATTGGGTTGATTTTCACTTTCTTCATGGTGCCCTTGTATAAATACAATTTCTTACATTTAATATAATCAAATCAATCTATCTTGTCTCTTAAGGCTAGTATGATAAAATATCCTCTATTCTAAAGTTGAAAATTTTTCTCATATAATTTCTACCAAAATTTTTAAAAGTGTTGCCTCTTTCATTCAAGGATTTAGTCATCTGGCATATATTTTTGTGGGTGATATGTGGTAGAGTTCCAATTTTGTTTTATACTGGATAAATGCATCACTTATTAAAATGTTGTGGATGAATTGCTATCTGGTGCATCATGGGAACATAGGTTCAGGCACAACAGAAATTTCAGTAAATGACTACTTTATTACTTACACAGAACAAAGAGTCCAAAAGAGCAGGAGAGAGATCCTATCATGTCTAGTCTTCCAGGGAAGCCAAATGCTGAGATCAGGGTTGGTGGATAGCAGCTCTATATGGCCTACTGCATCAGAGAAGAGAGACAGCTCTGTGCTGCTTCAGGGTGGCATGTTCATACAACCCAGGGAGAGGTGAGTCTGCCCTGATAAGCAGCTGGAACTGCTTCAGTTTCAGTTTCAATTTCAGGGAATGGACATCTCCCCCAAGCTGTGTAAAGATAACATACTGAAACACCTGCATACGATAGAAAAAGAAGAGCAGTAGGCCAAGACATGGGAGATGGCTGCTAGGTGTTTCCATCATATTCCCAGCAATTTCATTCTTTCCCTAGTGATCTGCAGGGCTGTTTCTGTCATAGCTTAATATTTGCATTTACATAGCTCAATTTTGTGGGTCTGTTTTCTTTTCTGCAAGTCAGATTATCTGTTCATGCACTGCCTTACAAAACACTGTCTTAATTACAAAAGCAATACAGTAAGACCTAATATCTGCTACAGATCTATTTATTCATCAATATGAATAATGCTTCAGCTACTCACAGACTTTTGTTCTTCTGTATAAATTTTTCAATCCACTTGGTGTTCTGAGGTTTGACTACAGGGAATCTAGGTGTTAATTTTTGTTTGTTTGTTCATTCTACTTGAGGTTAATTTTTTTCTTGAATGTATAGATTAGCATTCCATTTATTTTTTCCTTTATGATTGATTTTTTCTTGAATTTGCAGATTAGTATATCTCATCAGTTCTGGAAATGTTTCAGCTATTATCTCTTGTTATACACTTAGCCTTCATACAATCTATCCTCTTTTCTTAGGATCCTATTAAAGTATATGTCCAACACTCTCATTCTATTGTCCTATCTTTCAATTCCTTCATTCATATTTTTCATCTCTAAATGTAAAAAATCTGTGTATCACCTTTAGACCTATCTTCCAGTTTACTAATTCTCTCTCCAGCTGTATCAAAACTACTGTTCAACTTCAGTGAGTCTCTCAAATTTTTCATTTTAGAAATGTTTATTTTTTTATTTTAAAATCTACCTTTTTATTTTTCAATATGTTATTTTTAATTGTCTTTAAAATAAAATTTCATTTTTAAAATTTTTTAACAGTAATCATTAAATTCATAGTTATTTTATAAAACATTTCTGGCCATTTCAATACCTAAATGCCTTGAGGGGACATCTTTATCCTTTGTTATTTTTACAACTCTCACTCATTTTATTTTATTTACATGTGTGTTTGATTTTTTATTATGAACTCAAATTTTATCCTTATATATAGGAGTTTGTGGGCACTAACTTGAGGATGATATGATCCAGAAGTGATTTTGCAATATAAGTTGGCATAAGCACTGAGGAAACATTTGACCTTATCTTATATATATAATTGAATATCTGAAAGATTGACTTCCTTCTGCCAGAATCAAGAAGGTGCTATGGAGATTGGGCCCTTTGAGGTGTTGCCCCAATGCAGCAATCTCAAGTTCCACTCCCTTCCATTATATTGTCCTTTAAGTCCTAATAATTTATATTCTTGTGGTGGACATTAAGGTGGCCTGAATTATCACCACATCTTGCAGAGAATCCAGCTAAGGTACATCCCCTAACCCACATAGATTGTAAGTTAATAAATGTGTTATTTTATGTCACTAAAGTTTGTAATAATTTGTTATGAAGCATATAAAACTAACACATGCTGGACATTACCATTTTTCCTCAAGAGAAATATCATCTTTTGATGCTTTATATGCTCCTGCTCTAGTTTCAGGGGACTTTTTTTTTTTTTTTTTTGCCAAAAGAGGTGGAGAGGTGGTATGGAAAAATGCTAATATACAAAATTCAATTGCTTTATTATATAGCAGCAATGAACCATAAGAATTTGAAATTAAAAGCACAATACCATTTGCATTGGTACCCCTCAAAATGATGTACTTAGGTATAAAACTAAGAAAATACGTCAGGATCTATATAAGAAAAACTACAAACCCCCAATGAAATTTATCCAAGAGAATCTAAATATATGGAGGGATATTTCATGTTCATGGGTAGGAAAACTAATATTTTTAAGATGGCAATACTTCCCAACTTGATCTATAGATTCAGCATGATCCCAATCAAAACAAGTTATTTTGTGGATAAAAAAAAAAAAAACTAATTGTAAAATGTGTATGGAATGGCAAAAGACCTGGACGGTCATCACAATTTTGAAGAAGAACAAATTCAGAGCACTGACACTATCCCACTTCAAGGTTTACTATAGAGTTTCAGTAATGAAGGCAGCATGATATCGATGAAATAATAGACCAATAAATCAGAGGAATAGGATAGGGGGCCTAGAAATAGATCCATACAAATAAAGTCAATTGATTTTTGACAAAGAAGAAAATTCAATGGAGAAAGGAAAAATCTTTACAAGTGGACATCCATAAGCAAAAAATGAATCTAGACACAGTTCTGACACCTTTCCCAGTGATTAACTTAAGATGTATTATGTAGGTAAATGTAAAACACAAAATAATAAACTTTCTTAAATATAGCATAAGAGAAAAATCTAGGTGACCATGAATTTGCAATAAATTTTTTAGAGATAACATGAAAACTGAAATTCATGAAAAAAAGAGTTTAAGTTGAACTTTGCTAAAATTAAAACCATCTGTGGAAGACATTGTTAATATAATCAAAAGCCCAACCACATATTGGAGAAAGTATTTACAAAATCATCTCTGATAAAAGGCTTGTAACTAAAACATACAAAGACATCTTAAAACTCAAAAATAAGAAAACACATAACTCTCAAAAATGTTCATAATATCTGAGTGTTTACATCACCTAAAAATATAAACAGATGGTAAATAAGCATATGAAAAGATGTTCAAATTTATCTGCCACTAGGAAATTACAAATTAAAACAATGAAATACCATTACCCTTTTATTGGAATGGCTAACATCCAAAAAGTGACAGTGACAATGCCTGCAAGGATGTGGAACAGCAGGTCAGGGTGGGAATGCAAAATGATATAGCCACTTTAGAAGATATTTTTGGAGTTTCTTAAAATCTGAACATGAGCTTGCCATATGATCCAGAAATCATACTCCTAGGTATTTACCCAAATGTGCTGAAAACTTAAATGTCCATAAAAAAACCATACATAGTAATGTCTATAGAAGTTTTACTCAAAATTGTCCAAAACTAGAAGCAAGTGAGATGTCCCTCAAAAGGAGAATTGATAATTAAACTATGTTACATTCATACAGTGGGATATTATTCAGAGATAAAAAGAAATGAATTATTAAGTCATAAAATTTATGGAGTAATCTTAATGATATATTACTATATGAGTGAAGCCAACCTGTAAAAGTTACATACTATATGGCATTCTGGAAAAAGCAAAGCTACAGAGATAGGTAGAAGAGCAGTGATTGCCTGGAGTTTGGTAGAAGAAATAAGTGAAGCATAGAGGATTTATTCTGTAGGATACTAATGGTGGATGTCTGACATACATTTGTTAAAACCCTAGAACTTCAGGTACAACTACTCTGTTTCATGCTGGCATGAGAAAATAATCTTTTGAAACACCATCAATTGAAGTGGTTTTAAAAAAATTCCCTTTTGTAAATCAATGTTTGTGCCTTTGTATCATGACTAGTCATTGGACCACTACAAACACAGCCTATGATTTTATAGAACACCCTGTCATCAGAGGAAAACAAACTGGGATTTGTATATATAAGCATTGTCTATGATTTATGGACAGTAATCATTGAATTACATGTATATTTGTGGAATGTCAATTTAAATGACTAAATTATAAAAGTTAGTGTGAGAAGAGTAAATGTTTGTGCCTTATGATACTAATGAATATGTATCTTAAGGTGCCTTAACTTTTTTTTTAATTATGGAAGTTGTGGGTTTACAGAAAATCATGCATAAAATACAAGATTCCCATATACCACTCACCACCAACACCTTCATTGGTGTGGATCATGTGTTACAGTCGATAATAACACATTTTAATAATTGTACTATTGATTAAAGTCCATGGTTTAACTTAGAGTTCAGTGTTTGTGTAGTGTAATTCCTTGCATTTTTAAAATTTTTAAATTCTATTATCATATATACTGTCTAACATTTCCCTGATGAATGTGTGATTTGTGGTGTCCTGCACTTTTCTTTTAAGGCTCCTGAAGTTATATGTCTCTGCCTAGTATATTTGCTACTGCCTAGTATATATGCAGACAGAAAATGTCACTTATAGAGACCTAATTTTGTAAAATGGAAAGGGTTTTGAATTTTATGGGGTATTTTATTAATTACTGAAGTGAAAATGCCTTCACTACTTTAACCAAAACAACAATAAAAATCATAAAATGATACAACACAGAGTGAACTTTAATGTAAAGTACAGACTTTAGTTAATAATAATGCATAAATTCTGGTTCATAATTACAATAAGTATACCATACTAATGCATGGTATTAATAATAGAGGAATCTATGTGAGTTTGTGTTTGTGTTGGAGTTGGGGAAGTAGTGTATGAGAATTCTCTGTACTATCTATTCAATTTCTCTATAAATCTGAAATGATTCTAAAAATTAAATTATTTTAATTTAGAAACTATGTGTTATATTTTGATTTCCAGCTATAAAGAGGATGTTTTATTTTTCTCATACTACCCTTTCTCTTCCCCCCATATATTTCTTCATTTTTGTTAAATTATGATTCAATGTGGAGATGATTGCTGCTATGTAAATATTGTTAACAACGGTGTAATTTCTTATATAGCTTTTCTTTTTCTATAATTTAAATTGCTCTTCAACAGAAAATGAAAAACACCTTTCATTATATTTTATTATTATAATCAAACACACCAAGTAGTCCATCAAATCATGTTTTTCTTTTTTTTATTTTTGTTGACAAATCTTCACACACATACAGTTCATACATGGTGTACAATCAATGATCACAATATCATCACATAGTTGTATATTCACCACGATGATCATTTTTAGAACATTTGCATCAATCCAGAATAAGAAATAAAAAGAAAAAAGAAAAAAACTCATACATCCCATATCCCTTGCTCCTCCTTCTCATTGACCATTAGTATTTTAATCTACCTAATTTATTTTAGCCTTTATTCCCCCTCTTATTTTGCTTATTTTTAATCCATAATCTTTACTCATCTCTCCATGTCCTGGATAATCATATTTTTCTTGAACTCATATTTCTTGGAACACTTTGTCCTCTTGTAACAACCTGAAATAACTCCTTTCTAGGTATTTTGCTTGGTTGTTTTTTCCTTGGGTTTCCTTTCATTATTGTGGTCAGAATACATGATCAGAATACTCTCACCTCACTCTTTTCTTTGATGTCCTCCTTCCTGAATCTCAAATCTTCCTCTTTGTGATGGCTTTGTATTATGTCAACTTAGGAAAAGTGAAACTACATTTCCCAAAATTTCACTCCTGGTATGGTTCTAGGTTAGTTCTGACTGCATAAGATCTTTGATCAATATTTGGAGACTGGAAGTAAAGTAGGAACCATACTTCCTATTCTGTGAAGATTTTTGAAGGATGCCAGAGACTGTGAAAGCTCCACATGCTGTTGCTGATCTGCTGATTCACCTAGGTGTCTTAAGACAGCATCCTGTACCATAGATCCTCTATCTCTTCCAAGACTGACTTTTTCAACTCCTCTGAGTTCTGGATTGTCTTTGTTTGCCAGGGATGCTATAGAAAACACCATGCAATGGGTTGACTTAAGCAGTAAGAATTATTTTCTCACAGTGGCTTTGGAAACTAGAAGTCCAACATCAAGGTATTGG
Source organism: Myrmecophaga tridactyla (assembly GCA_004026745.1). Classification (NCBI taxonomy): domain Eukaryota; kingdom Metazoa; phylum Chordata; class Mammalia; order Pilosa; family Myrmecophagidae; genus Myrmecophaga; species Myrmecophaga tridactyla. Next base: position 18,360 of record PVIY010036077.1, read on the forward strand.
CAGGGCTTGTTTTCTCCCAAGTCTGCAGTGTTACAAGAATCCTCCATCCCATGCTTTCTCATGCTCTCTTTCTGTCTACTCTGTTTTGAACTGGCTGAATATGCATTTCCTCTGGAGTATTAGAAGGACTCTAGTCATGTGGATAAAGGACCATATCCTGATTCAATTTGGCTCACATAAACACATCTTTGAAGATCTCATTCACCAATGAGTCCATCCCTTAACTAATAATTTCTTCAAAGGCCTTATTTACAAGTGAGTTCATACCCACTGGACTTGGGGTTAGGATTTGAACCTGTCTTATGGGGTACATGATTCAATCTCCAAGGCCTATGAAGCTCTGTACTGGTCAGGGTTCTCTAGAGAAATATAACCAACAGGAAATATCTTTAAATATGAGATTTGATAAAAGGGTCTCACACAACTGTGGAGACACATGAGTTCAAATTCCATAGGGCAGGTCTTAAGCTAACAATGCCGATGAAGGTCTTCAGTAAGTTTCCCAGGAGAGGCTGACTGGCTGAAGTAGGAATGAAAGTTCCATTTTCTGACAGATGAAGTCATCACTTCTCCCTTAAAAGCTGCCAACTGATTGAATTAAACTTCTCGCACTGTAAAAGATAGCTCCTCTTAGTTGATCATAGAGGTAATCAGCCATAGATGCAATTAATGGACTGATGATTTAAGTCCATGAAATGTTCTCACAGTAATGATTAGGCCAGTGCTTGCTTGATTGGAAAACTGGGCACCATCATCTGGCCAAGTTGATACATGAACCTGACCATCACAGTCCATCTATTGTCAACTTGGCAGCTAACACATCACCTTAAACCATACTTAATCTCTAAATAGAAAATAATAACAGACATGTTGTTCACCTAACAATACTCAACTGTCCTATGTACAACAGAAACACACTAAATCTCTCCAGACTAGGGTGCATGTCCTTGGGTAATAGTCACTCTTAAACTTGATATTCTATAACTTAAATATTATGACTTAAACAATACAACTTATGTTATATGATAGTGTATGAGGTAGAGACAAAAAAAAGGATATTTGTTTTATGTATAAATATAAGTATACTCATAACAAAGCAAGGAAGAAATATTCATACCATCACAGTCCTCATTTCTGTAACTGACAGAAACTACCTTCTTCCACTACCTATTTCATGTTCCTTTTACCCTCAGCAAGCACCTCATTTGACCATGGTTCTTTGCCTGGTGGGGTGACCCAAAGCTTCATTCCTGAAGTTTCTGTGCCACTAGTATTTCTGCCTGAGGTTGTTGCAGTTTTCCATTGACTTGAGTCATCAGTCATGGTAGTAATAAGGGATGCCCTAAGGGCTCTCCTGTATTCCAGGAAAACTGTTCTTTACCTGCCTTCTGTAGTTGCAGTCCTCTTTCTTCTTGGTAGTCAGTATCAATCATCCCAAACAGTACAGTAATCCCCCTTCTTTGCCCGTTGATGTAGAGTCATGAGAAGTGGTCAGGTGGCAGTCTTAAAATCCATTTAAATGAAATCATTGTTGTGTCTCCTGGTGGAAGCATTCTTCCTTTTTGAACTAAAATCTGTAGACCAGCAGAGCTTAAGGCTGTAGGGACAGGAAGAAAAAAATTTCTGAGTGGATCACCAGGAGTAACAGTGAGTGGTGCCACTCCCATTTCCACCCCTTGATTCCTGGCTATGGGAGAAACAGCACCACAGAGTGGAGGCTGATACAGGGCATACACAGCATGCTAGAGAATGTTACCCTAGACTTGCAAGGTATTGCCATCTAATTAGCATCATAATTGGGTCTTTAAAAGGCCATGCCACTGTTGTATCAATCTAGCTGCATCAGGATGATAGGGAACATGGTAAGACAAGAGAATTCCATGAGCATGTGCCTATTCATTTGTCATGAAGTTGGTTCCTTGATCAGAAGCAATGCTGTGTAGAATACTGGTGTATAATATTTGGTGTATAAAGCATTCTATAAGTCCATAGATGGTACTTTTGGGAGAAACATTGCATGCAGGGAAGGCAAACCCATATCCAAAGTATGCGTCTATCTAGTTAGAACAAATCACTGCCCCTTTCTTGATGGAAGTGGGCCAACATAATCAACATGCCACCAGATAGCCAACTGGTCACCCCAGGGACTAGTGCTATAGTGGGGACTGAGTGTGGGTCTCTGTTGCTGGCATATTGGGCACTTAGCAATGGCTGTAGGTTAGCTTTGGTGAGTGGAAGTCCATGTTGTTGAGCCTATGCATAGCCTCCATCTCTACTACCATGACCACTTTGTTCATGAGCCCATTCAGCAATGACAGAATTAGCTGGGTAAAGAGCTGACTGATATCTGCAGAACAGATCATCTTAACCACTTGATTATTAAAACCTTCCTCTGCTGAAGTCACCCTCTGGTGAACATTCACATGGGATACAAATATTTCTAGGTTCTTTCCCACTCAGAAAGGTCTATCCACTCTTACCAAGACCTCTTTGTCACCAATTTTCCAATCATATTCCTTCCAAGTCACTGACTACCAGAAAAATCATTAGCAACAGCCCATGAATCAATTTTCAAACATACCTCCAACCAGTTCTCCTTCCAAGCAAAATGAACAACCCAGTGCACTGCCCAAAGTTCTATCCACTGGGATTTCCTCTCAATACCATCCTTCAGGGACATCCCAGAAGGGTCTGCAGTGCTGCAGCTGTCCACTTTAGGGTGGTACTATATATCATGTAGAAACATCTATAAAACCAAGCTCAAATCTTTTCTTCTTCAGTCAATTGACTGTAAGAAATTCCCCAAAAGGCCACAACTCTGGGTTGGGAAAGAGAAGGTAGTGTGGCAGGACTGAAGCTCATGGACATTTGTGCCACTTCCTCATGTAACTTACTTGTGCCTTCAGTACTTGCTCAGGCCCTATCTTATATATACCATTTCTATTTTATGATAGAGTGCTGCTGTGCATGCCCAACTTTATGGCTTAGAAGGTCAGACAACACTCAGTTCAAAATTGACAACTCAGGTCTCTTAGCCCATGGCTAAGTATTCAATCTTTACTAAGTCTCAGTAGTAAGACAAAAGCTGTTTCTCTAAAAGAGAATAGTTACCCACTTTACTCAAAAATCATGAGGGCCTGCATTGTGATACTCCTACAGAGGCCTGCCAAAGGCTCCAGACAGCATCACTATTTGCTACTAACAATTCTAACACCAATGGATCTGCTAGATAATATGTAGTAAATGGCAGAGCACCTTTCACAGCAGCCTGAACTTGTCAGTGGGTCTTCTCTTGTTCTAGTCTCCACTCACAACTAGCAGCTTTTCTTGTTACTTAGTAAATGGGCCAGAGTAGCACATGCAAATGAGGAATATGTTGTTGCCAAAACCCAAAGAGGCCAACTAGGTTTGTGCTTCTTTTTTGATCATAAGAGGGACCAGATGTAACAACTTATCCTTCACCTTAGAAGGGATATCTTGACATGCCCTACACCACTGGACACCTAAAAATTTCACTGAGGTGGAGAGCTCTGTATTTTTGTTGGATTTATCTTTCATCCTCTGAAACACAAATGTTTTACCAATAAGTCAAGAATTGTTGCTACTTATTGCTCACTAGGTCCAAACAACATGATATCATCAATATAATGAACCACTGTGATGTCTTGTGCAAGGAAGAAGTGATCAAGACAAGATTATGACATAGGGCCAGAGAGTTGATATACCCCTGAAGTAGGACAGTGAAGGTATACTGCTGGCCTTGCTAGCTGAAAGCAAACTGTTTCTGATGGTCTTTACTAACTGCTATTGGAGAAAAACGCATTTGCCAGATCAATAACTGCATACAAGGTACCAGGGGATAGGCTAATTTGCTCAAGCAGTGACATCATATCTGTAATAGCAGAAACCATTGGAGTCACCACCTGGTTAAGTTTATGATAATCTGCTGTCATCCTCCAAGACTCATCTGTTTTCTGCAGAGGCCAAATAAGAGAGTTGAATGGGGATTTAGTGGGAATCACCACCCCTGCATCCCTGAAGTCCTTAAGAATGGCACTAATCTCTGAAATCCCCACAGGAATCTGTTATTACATCTGAGGTATTATTTTCCTTGGTAGGGGCAATTCTAGTGTCCTTCATTTGGCCATTCTTATTAAAGTAGCCCTCACTCCACAAGTCAGAGAACCAATGTGGAGATTCTGCGAGTTGCTAAGTATGTCTATTAACATTACGCATTCCAGAACTAGGGAAATAAACACAGAATGATTCTAGGCATCCATGGACTCACTATGAGACACTCTTGAGCTAAAACTCCATTGATCACATGACCTCCATAAGCCCCTATTCTGATTGGTGGACCAGAGTGATGTTTTGGGGTTCCTTTAATTCACATCACTTTTGAGCCAGTGTCCAATAGTCCCTGAAATAGCTGATCATTTCCTTTTCTCCAATGTGGGTACCCTGGTAAAAGGCTGTCGTTTTCCTTGTGGAAAGCTGAGAAGGAGAATAACAGTTTAAATTTGAGGCATTATAACAGGGATCCTGGCCTTCCCTTCCTTCAAAGGGCTCTGTGACTCAAAGCTATCTCAAGTCTGGGAATTGATTCAGGGGCCATAATTCTGTTTTTGCAATTCAAGTTAGACTTTTGTTCACTTGACCTAGAACTTTTCTGTTTATACAGATCAAAGAAGAATTCAGTAGATTACATGTCTATTTAACTTCTACGTACTAGACAATGCCATAGGTCTCTGTGAGTGAGGTTATTTTGACTGTTGCTTTGACTCTTCTATCCATTATGGTAGCCACACCTACCTCGTCTTTGGCAATTAAGTGTTGCCCCTGGCCTCTTCCAATTTGGGATCCAATCATCCTCATTTTGTTTAAGGATGTCAGCTCAGTGACAGTAGTTTCCACAGTAGCATTTGACATATAGAGAAGAGTGCTACAGAACTCTTCAGGGAAGATGGAGTTAGTTTCACAAATTTATTCCTCACAGTCCTGGTAAAAGGTGTGTCCTCTACACATTCCTGGAGTGTATGAGCAGGTCTTCCATGATAAATCCACTTTAACAATCTCTCTAAGTCATTGGATCCTCTCTCCTTCATTATACCAGGGCAGTTTTGGCATTTCAGCCTCAGGTAGTGTCAGCTACCTTTTGATCCATGTTTTAGCCAACCACCAAACAAACTGTTAAAGCCCTTTTTAATCCATCAAGCTACAAACTTTGAATACATAATCTCTGCTTAGTGGGCCCATATTGATAAATTCAGTCTGATCCAACTTTATATTCCTTCTACCATTATCCTACACCCATACTATCCATCCTCACACATATTCCCCCAATTTATGCATATATAAATTAGAAAACTAACTCAGTTCTTTTGGAATATACTTTTCATGAATCACAATTTGCACTTCACCTTTCAGGGCCTGTTGGGACTTTAGTCTAGTTATAGACTTAAAGAAGTGAGGGGTAGTTGTTGTCAGTCATGAAAAGAGATAGAAGTGTCTTTCAAACAATTACTTCAGAGTAATTACCTCATTCAGTGAAACAGGACTAATGCTTCCAGATAGGGGAGTGAGTGCTGTTTCCTCAGGGTAGGTGGTTACAGGTTCAGCTGGCCTTGAAGGGTTAATTGCTTCAGGTAGAGATTGGAAGGCAGACTACTCAGGGCAGACTGGAGGTTGGAAAGTTGTCTCCTCAGGGCAGGATGGAATTGAATGAGTGGGGTAGCTGTTTCCTCAGGGCTGACCATTGCAGGTTTACCTAGCAAAGACTCAGCAGAATCCAGTGTTTTAATGTCCTCACTGCCATCATATCAACCTGTATGTCCCCATCCCAAGTTTCAGGATCCCATTCCTTTTCAATCAATATGCTCACTTTAACAGCAGACACCCTGCAAGGTTGAGAATTTAGTTTTGCTATAAATCTGCTACTTAAACAATGAGACTCTGGGTCTAGTTTTTAAAGATCTCAAGTCTTCAACCACAGGAAATAATATTTTCTTTCAGAGCACACACAGAAACTTTTAGATCTTTCATATGGTGAATAAGTTGCAAATTTGAAGCTTTCTTTCAGAATTGTATCCAGCATATCTAATAACAAACAGCCAAAGTAATTATACCCTTTTAACTCCATAAAACTCTATTAAAGTATCAAAAACATTTTCACCCTAAGCCTTGCCTCACATAAGTATATGATTAGTGAAATCAAATGGTGATATCTCTGTTGCATATCTCTATTGCCAACTCATGTCATGGTCTTTCAGTGCCATCTTGACTACTGGAAATAGAGTCATTAGTGCCTTTGAATCTAATCAGAGTAGAAAACCAATTGTAAAAAACAATTTTTTTGAGATTCTGTTTCTCAAGAACCAGTCCTGGTACCAAAGTTGTATTAGTCAGGGTTCTGTAAGGAAACAGAACTAACAGGAGATATCTGTAATATGAGATTTTATAAAAGTGTCTCATGCAACTGTGGTGATGAACAAGTCCAAATTTCAAAGGGTAGGGCAAAGTTGGCAACTCTGATGAAAGTATTTGATGAATTCTCTGGAAAAGGCTGGCTGGCCAAAGTAGAGATGAAAGGTCACACTTCTAACTGTTGAAATCATCACCTCTCCCTTAAAAGCCTTCAACTGATTGGATTAAATGTCTTTCATTGTGGAAGGCACTCCCCTTAGTTGATCATAAATGTAATCAGCCACTGATGCAATCAACTGACTGGTGATTTAAGTCCATGAAATGTCCTTACAGTAATGGTTAGGCTAGTGCTTCCTTAACCAGACAACTGGGCTCCATTACCTGACCAAGTTGACACTTGAACCTAACCATCACAAACTCCAAAGCAAAAAGTGTCAGCTTCTCCTGCGGGTCACCAAGGCATAGAGGTCAGAGGTACCATGAGACAGATGTGGGTTCCAGTTTCTCTCTGCATGCTCTAATCCTTATGGACCCTAGTTTATCCTTCTAGACCTCACCCAGCTTTCCTTCTAAACTGCTTATCTCATTAATCTACAATAATTTTAGGCTAAAAATTAGATTCAGAAACAACAGTCTCATAAATTGTTTTAATAGTTCTTAAAATATCATAAATTCTAAACTTTACAATGAACCCCTTATTTTATGCCACTAAACATTTCTGCTTTTCTGATAATATCTTAACTGATATTCTCAGTTTGGTAGTACATTCTTCAGTGACTTACTGAGAAATGATGTATAGCAATTAAATTTTTGGAGACATTGCATTTACAAAACTTATATGCTGTATCCTCATATTGATAGATAGTTTGACATGAATATTATACTGGAAATGTCTTTTTTCACATAGAATATTAAGATACAACTTCAAATGTTGCTATTGACAACTCAATGCCATTCTGACTCTTGGTTCTTTA
>PVIY010036078.1:0-25749 GCA_004026745.1 Myrmecophaga tridactyla
AAAAAAAAAATACCATGCAAATAGTAACCCAAAAGAGTAGGCATAGCTATACAAATATCAGATGAAATACACATTAAGGCAAAAAATGTTAAGGGACACAGAAGGTCATTATATACTGAGCCAAGAATCAATTCAGCAAGAAGACATTAACAATTACAAATATAATTGCACGTAACACGAGTGGTTAAAAGTATATGAAGCAAATACTGACAGATTTGAAAGGAGAAATATACAGTTCTACATTAAGAGCAGGATACTTTAATACACCACTTTCAATAATGGATAGAATATCTAGAAGGAAGATCAACAAGGAAATGGAAGGCTTGAAAAATACTCTAAAGCAAGTAGACCCAACACACATATACAGAACCCTTCGCCCCACAACAACAGAATACATATTTTTCTCTACTACACATGGAATATTAGGGTACACCAAATATTAGGTCACAAAAGTGTCAATAAATTTAAAAATATTGAAATTATACAATGTAACTTCCCTGAGCATGATGCAATGTAACCAGAAATAAATAGAGGTAAAAATGGAAAATTCACAATACATGGAAATTGAACGATGCACTGAAACGACCAATAAGTCAAAGAAGAAATCACAAGGGAATTATGAAATATCTTAACAACAAAATACTGAAACTTATGGGATGCAGAAAAAGCAGTACCGCGATTGAAAATTACAGCTCTAAATGCTTACATTAAAAAGGAAGGAAGCTGGGAAGATGGCAGAGTAGAGTAGCTCAAGATTAGCCTTGCTCCACAGAAAACTTAGGGAAGGGACAGGAGGATGACTGAGGCAGCAATTCAGGAATGTGGCTGACCTGGGAGAGCCTTCTGCACCACATGTGGCAGCCCTGTTCGCAGAGCTTAAGGAACTGAGAGGAGAAAGCTGGAGCCTGGTGTGGGTGCAGAGGCGCAGAGCCCACAGAAGTGCATGGACTGGAACTAGGAAGTAAGCCAGGCCACATTCCTTGGGTGCGCTACCCTCACCAGCACAGACCCATGATGGGCGACTCACCCCCACCCCATGCACCTGAACCCCATCACCAGCTCCCATTCCCTGTGCTCCAGGCACCCCCACCCAATCAACCCCCAGTGCATGTACCTGTCCCACAACCCCTACCCCAAGTGCAGCCCAACCCACCTCGCCTGCATACCTCTCAAGCACTACTTCCCCCTCCCTGTTCCCTGCAGGCTGTTGCCAGTGCATAGAGGTTGTGGGCACTAACCTCCATACCTAGACTACCCTGCCCCCCGCCCATAGTGTAGCACAGCCTCACCTCGCCCTCCCTGAGTTCAGCACATCTGTTTACAGCACTCCCAGGTCCACATATGTGCACGGGCCCCCAATCATGTCATTCAGCTCTGGGAACCGCACTTTAAAGCAGTCCTAGAACTGCACATGCACACAGCCCTCAGCATCACTTCCCAGCTCTGAGAATGTGTCAAAATGCAGAGCTGGGTCACATTTGCCCCAAACCACGAAGGCGTAACACCAACTTGCTGCTACAGCTTTATGCACGTGCACAAAGGGCCCCATACTTGAACTAGCACACACCAGGGTTACGCCCCCCAGACCGGTACACCCACACAGCTACATCCTCCCTAGCTGCTGCGCACCCACATTCACAAGCATCAGTGTAACATCCCCAACTTGTGCCCATACCTGCCCTGAAACAAATCACCATACTAAGTGCTCCACCCCATGCCCTGCTCCCTGCTGTACAACCGTCCTTATACTACTGAAAGAAATCAACTCCCAAAGTAAATTAATCAAGATATTCACATGCGATGAAGACAGCAGATCACTAAACATATCACAATGCAGACAGATATAGCCCTGCCTAATGACCAAATTAAAACATCAGAGGAGACACCGACGTTGGAACAACTAATCAAAGATTTCATACAACTTTAATTAATAAAATAAGTGGGAGGGCAAATGACATAAAGGAGATCAAGAAGACAGTAGAAAAGCACAAAGAGGAATTTGAAAGCATAAATAGAAAAAGAGCAGAAATCACAGAGATTAAAGACTCTGTTGACCAAATAAAAAACATACTGGAGACACATAACACCAGATATGAAGAGAAAGCAGAAAGAATAAGTAATATAGAGGACAGGATAATTGACTTCAAAGACTCAAAACAGCAAATGGCAAAAAAGATGGAAAAATTGAATGGGAACTCAGGGAAATGATAGACAAAACAAAGCATGCAATATAAAAATCACTGGTGTCCCAGAAGGAAGAGAGAGAGGAGTAAAGGACTAGGAAGAGTAGTTGAGGATATAATGGGGGGAAACTTCCCAACCCTCTTAAAGGACATAAATTTACAAGTTAAAGAAGCCCAAAGAACTCCAAACAGAATAAATCCAAACAGGCCTTCCCCAAGGCACATACTAATCAGTCTGTCAAATGTTGAAGAGAAGCAGACAATCCTGAAAGCTGTAAGAGAAAAACTCTACTACCGAGTTCAGACTACTCAACGAGTACCCTGGAAGCGAGAAGGCAGTGGTTTGATATATTCAAGATCCTGAAAGAGAAAGACTTCCAGCCAAGAATTCTGTACCTAGCCAAACTGTCCTTCAAATTGAGGGAGAGATTTAAGTTTTCATCTTTAAACTTTAAGTTTAAAGAAGAACTTAAACAAAGAAGTCCTGAAGAATTTGTCAACAAGAGACCGGCCCTACAAGAAATACAAAAAGGAGTTTGCCTGGCTGAAAAAAAAGACAGGAGAGGGAGGTGTGGAGGAGGGCACAGAACTGAAGAGTACCACTAAGGGTAACTTAAAGGGTAAAAAGAGAAGGAGGGAAAAGAGTATATAGATCTGACAAATAAAATAAAAAAGATAAGGTGGTGGAATCAAGAAATGCATTGTCAGTATTAACTTTGAAAACGGAAGAAATAAATAATGGAATAAATTCACCAATTAATTATATAAATTCACAGAATGGATTAAGAAACATAATCCAGCTATATGCTGGTTACAAGACTCATCTTAGAAACAAGGATACAAATAGACTGAAAGTGAAGGGATGGAAAAAGAAAAAGTTGTAAACAAAAGAAAGCAGGAGCAGTTAAACTAATATTGGACAAAATAGATTTTAAACGTAATAACATCACAAGAGACAAAGAAAGGACACTATATACTAATTAAAGAGTCAATTCACCAAGAAAATATAGCAATCAAAAATGTTTATACTCCCCATCAAGGAGCTCCAAAGTACATGAGACAGACGTTGGCAAAACTGAAGGGGGTGATAGAGGTTTCAACAATAATAGTAGGACACTTCAATTCACCACTCTCCTCTATAGAGAGAACAACCAGACAGAAGATCAACAAGGAAATAGAGAAGTTAAATAACTTGATAAATGAATTTGACCTAACAGACATATATAGGTCATTGCACCCTAAAGCACAAGGTTATGTATTCTTCTCTAGTGCTCATGGAACATTCTCCAGGATAGATCATATACTGAGGCACAAAACAAGTCTTTATAAATTTTAAAATATTGAAATTATTCAAAGCATTTTCTCTGATCACAATGGGATGAAACTGGATCTTGTATAAAGAATGTTTAAGCCCAGGGTACCAAGGGAAAACTGCTATTGCACGCTATGAGCTATGTTCAAAAGAAAACCATCAGCAGTACCGCAGCAACAGCAGAGGTAAATAATGGGATGAGGGACAAGAGTTAAGAGGAGGTTTAGATCTACTATTTGGTGAGGATGTGTTTATTGGTTTTCTGTCTCTTGGGAACAATGAAATTATCTAAAATTGAGAATGTTGATGGACTGTGGACTTCGGGCCTTCTATATGATGCCCGATGAATGCAGGTGGCTGAAGGATGCACGGACAGAGAAGTAGATTGGCGAACGATGGTGTGTAATTATGAACAAAGGTTGTACTGCTACAAAAAGGAACAGAGTCGTGAAGGATGCAACAATGTTAATGAACATATGGAACATCTGGTGAACTAAATAAGCCAGAAACAAAAAAACAATGATATGGTCACCATTAGAAAATGCTATAAGAAAACAGGGGCCTAGACTGTAAGCTTTTAGAGCAGACACATTAAGTCCAGAGTGGTGATTATTATTTCTGGATTTTGAGAGGCTGTTTTTATACATATAACCCGATATTTAGAGATAAGAATGAAGTCGAACTGGTTGGGGTTAAAGTAATTCAGAACATAGGGGGTAAGGAAGACAGTGTTTATATTTTAGAACCACACATACTCTTTGAGACCAATGGAAGAAAGGTTTATTTGATTTGGAACTGAAATTTTCTGTAATGCATAATCTAATTCAACCTATCTGTATACTTCATTAGAACAATAGAAACACAGGAAACACAGAATAAGAAAGAGGTCCTTTAATCCTGTATAGATTATTGTAATGCCTGGAAACATCCTATATTATATTAAGCAGATAATTTAAAAGTATTGGCAAAGTCCCCTGAGGGAGGGGAGAAAGAATACAGAACTATTACACTTTACTATCAGGGAAACCCCTGATACTGTGTCAAACTTTAGGGATACCCAAATCAATAAGTCATGGCCTCGATCATGAGGTTTACTCTTGTGAAGCTTATGTAGGTAGCATAGAAGCTTAGACTACCTATACGCATGCCTAAGAGTTACTTCTGGAGGACCTCTTCTGTTGCTCAGATGTGGCCTCAGTCTCTCTAAGCCCAACTCTGCAAGTGAAATCATTGCCCTCCCCTCTACGTGGACATGACATCCAGGGGTGAAAGTCTCCCTGGCGATGTGGGAGATGACTCCTAGGGATGAATCCAGACCTGGCACCACAGGATGAACAATTACATTCTGACCAAAAGGGGGAAAAGAAGTGAAATTAATAAAGTATCAGTGGCAGAGAGAGTTCAAAAGAAGTGTAATTAATAAAGTATCAGTGGCAGAGTCAAGAGGCTACTCTGGAGGTTGCTCTTATGCAAACTTCAGGTAGAACTTGCTACCTATCATAACCTGCCCACCCCCAACTAGGACCATTCCAGCCAATCCTAAAGAAAACCTAGGGCAATACATAAGATTCCACAAGGGTTCCAGGCACTAGAGTAACTTCCCAGAAAATTACAACCCCCAGATGGGTCCCTGGTCCAGGTAAGTCCTGAAACCTAGCCCAGCCTTTGTAGAGCATCAGATAGGGATGTGACAGATGCTTCCAATATCAAAAATTTGCAACTGCCATAGCCCAAACAACCCCAATGAGAGGTATGGAAAGATCAAAGGTGATGGTGGAATTATACATAGAAGATAGGACTTAACAAATGAATATGAATGCTGAATCATTAAATTGATATCTTTTAGTCTCCAACATTTTAGAGTAGCTAGAAGTAAAAACCTAAAATTGTGAAATTGTAACCCATGTCAAAACCTCAAATATGTTCTACAACTAATGGAGGTGCTATGCTTTGAAATTTATAGCTTTTTTGTGTATATGTTGTTGTTTACAAAAAAGAAGGTAAAATTGTCTATTGTGATGATAAAAAAAAGCATTTAAGCCTCTAGTCTCCTATATTCTGGAGCAGCTAGAAGGAAAAATATGAGAGGATCGTATGGCAGCCCATGACAAACTCTGAGATCTATCCCGTAATTATTTTTTGAAGAGTGCTTTGAAAACTATTGATTTTTTTATTTCTTTGTTTTGTACATATGTTATACCATACAATAAAAAAAGTTAATAAAAAAGGAAGAATGATCTCAAATCAGACACCCAATCACAAAGCTGAAGTATCTAGAAAATAAAAGCAAGGTAAAGTCAAAGAGAGCAGAAGGAAGGAAATAACAAAGATTAGAGTTGAAATAAGTGAAACAGAGAATAAAAAAGCAGTAGAGAGAATCAACCAAACCAAAAGTTGTTTCTCTGAAAAAAAATCAATAAAATTGGCTTAACTTTTGCTAGACTGAAAAAGAAAGGGGCCACATATAACTAAAATCAGAAATGAAAAGGAGAACATTACTACCACCCAACGGAAATAAAAAGGACTATAACAGGATTCTATGAACTGTATGCCAAAAAATTAGTAACCCATATGAAATAGAAAAATTCCTAGAAACATACAAACTACCTACATTGACTCAAAAAAAATGGAAAATCTCAACAAACCAATAAGTTGTAAAGAGATCAAGTCACTAATCAAAACCTCCCAACAAAGGAAAGCCCAGGACCAGTGACTTCACAGGGGATTTTTACCAAATGTTCCAAGAAGAAATAACACCAATCCTGTTCAAACTCTTCCAAAAAGCTGAAGAGGGAATACTCCTGAACTGATTATATAAGACCCAAATCACCCTCAGACCAAAGTCAGACAAATATACCTCAAGAAAACAAAATTACAGCCCAATATTTCCTATGAACACAGATGTAAAAATCCTCAACAAAATGCTAGCAAACAATTGGACCGCATATTAAAATTATTATAAACCATGATCTATTATATATCAGGTATGCAAGGGTGGTTCGACATAAGAAAAACAGAAAATATACTACATTAACAGAACAAAAGAAAAAAAAAAATGATTTTATCAATTGATGCAGAAAAGGTATTTGACACAGTCCAGCACACTTTCTTCATGAAAACACTTAGAGAATTAAAAATGAAATTTCCTCAATATGATAAAGGGCACATGTGAAAAACCCACAACTAACATCATAATTTAACTGTGAAAGACTGAAAGTTTTTCTCCAAGATCAGGAACACTGTTACCACTGTTATTCAACATTGTACAGAGAGGTCTACCTAGAGCAAGAAATGAGAAAAAAAATAAAAGCCATCCAAATTGGAAAGGAAGAAGTAAAATTTTCTCTATTTGTAGATTACATGGTCTTATATACTGAAAATCTTGAAAAATCGACAAGAGAGCTATTAGAGCTAGTGATCAACAAAGTGATGGGATGCAAGATCAATACTAAAAAATCAGTAGTGTTTCTATATACTAGTAATTGATAATCTTAAAATGAAATAAAGGAAAAAATCCTATTTTCAACAGAAACAAATAGAATCAAATATCTAGGAATAAATCTAACCAAATATGTTCTACTTTACCAGCTGCCAGAATGCAATATACCAGAAACAAAATGGCTTTTAAAAACAGGAATTTAATAAGTTGCTAACTTACAGTTATAAGGCCAAGAAAATGTCCCAATTAAAGCAAGTCTATGGAAATGTCCAATCTAAGGCATCCAAGGAAAGATACCATAGGGTTTAAGAAGGCTTATGATGTTCAACATTTCTCTCTCAGCTGGAAGGGCACATGGCAAACATGGTGGCATCTGCTGGTTTTCTTGTGGCTCTACAAAAGGGACTCTCTCCAAAATGTTTCCTCTTTTAAAAGATTTCAGTAAACTAGTCAAGACCCACCTGGAATGGGTGGAGACACATCTCCACCTAATCCAGTTTAACAACCACTCTTGATTGAGTCTCTTCTTCAGGGAGATAATCTAAATAAAGTTTCAAACATACAGTATTGAATAGGGATTAGAAGAAACGACTGCCTTTACAAAATGGGATTAGGATTAAAACATGGCTTTTCTAGGGTACATACAGCCTTTCAAACTGGTACAGATGTAAAAGACTTGTACACAGAAAATTTCAAAACCCTGCTAAAAGAAATCAAAACACTTAAATAAATAGAAGGATGGTCCATGTTTATGGATTAGAAAACTAAATATTGTTAGGATGCCAATTCTACTCAAAGTGATTTACAGATGCTACACAATCCCAATCAAAATTCCAAATGCTTCTTTGCAGAAATGGGAAAACCAATCAACAAACTGATTTGGAATGGCAAGGGACCCTGAATAGCTGAACCTATCTTGAAAAAGAAAAACAAAGTTGGAGTACTCACACTTCCTGATCTGATCTTAAAATTGTATTACAAAGCCACATTAATCAGATCAGCATTGCACTGGCACAAGGACAGACATATAGACCAGTGGAACTGACTTGACAGTTCAGAAATCAACCCTCACATTTATGGCCAACTGATTTTTGACAAGGGTGCCAAGTCTGGTCAATTAGGAAAGAAGAGTCACGTCAACAAATGGTGCTGGGAAAACTGAATCTCCATATCCAAAAGAACGAAGGTGGACTCTTACCTCCCACCATATAAAAAATCAACTCTAAATGGGTCAAATATTTAAATTTAAGAACTACAACTATAAAACTCCTGGAAGAAAATATAGGGAAGCATCTTCAGAACTGTATTAGGCAATAGTTTCTTAGACTTTACACCCAAAGCAAAAGCAACAACAACAACAAAATAGATAAATGGGACCTCATCAAAGCTAAACTCTTGGGTTCATCAAAGAACTTTATCATGGAAGCAAAATGACAACCTATAGGGTGGTACCAAGATGACACCTTAGGAAGGTGTAGGATTTAGTTTGTCCTCCAGAACAGCTACTAAATAACCAGGAACAGTACAGAACAGATCCTGGGGCCATGTCAGTGACCGGACACACAGTGTACCCCAGTCTGGACCAGCTGGACAGGCTGCAGCCCCACCCAGAACCATGAGTTCCTCAAGTTGCAGAGGCTGGTGCCCCTCCCCCACAGGCTACTTCCCAGAGGGGAAAGGAAAGGGACTTTAACAGTAGCAGGGGCTGAGTGCAACTAAGCTTCAAGTGTGGAATTAATTCACAAATTCTGACTACTAAAAATAGGTCCCCAGCTCAGGTGAACCTGGTCAAAGTGGAGGTCACTGATTTTTGCCCTGACGCCAAGGGGGCAGGGCTGACAGAAAAAGAAAAAAAAGAAACAGAGGTTTCTGTGGCTGTGTTTTTACGGCTTGACTGCCTCTGGAGACAGCATCAGGGCTTCTCAGGCTGCAACTGCCCCAAGCATAGGCAGAAACAAGTTCGTTTGAGGGCTTGTCAGAAGCCCATGACTTCGTGAGGCCCAACTCAGGTGGAATCCCTCCTTCAAGGAATTCAGACCCCAGGGCATGGTAATTTGAAGCCATTAAAACCAGTCTATGACCTCTCCTCTGTCTCCACCATGCCCCCCAGCGGGAGAGTCTGCTGAAGTTAAAGGTACTGCATCACCTTATGCTGGTGGGACCTGCAGGCAAACAAGCGCCACATATTGGGCAGGATAAGAAAAACAGAGTCCAGAGACTTCTCTGGACTTTCTTAGGAAAGTCTTGCAACCTGCTGGGTCTCACCCTCAGGGAAAACTGATGCAGGTGACTCCTTCCTCCTGACAGAAGGCCAGTTTGGTCTGGGAAAATCTGGCTGGGGTCTATAATACCTAAGTAGACCCTCCTAAGGGGGGAAAAAGACACCATACAGGCAGGGGAAGAAACAAGAAAAAGAACTGAAAAATTCTGATCTGTTAAACAAAACCTAAGCTAGAGGTCCAGAATAAGCTGAACTGAATGTCAAAGAACAGATAGACAACAAAGTCATTCAGCAAGAAAATCCTAGGTAAAAAAATGTGAAAATAATTTCCAGAATAAACTAATTAAAGTAATTAAATGCCTAGAAACCAGCAAAAAGTAACAAATCAGACTAGGAAAATTGAAGATATGGCCCAGTTAAAGGAACAAACAAGCAATTAAAATGAGATACAGGAGTTGAAGCAATTAATTCAGAATGTACAAACAGACATGGAAAACCTCATCAAAAATCAAATCATTGAATTGAGGGAGGATATAAAGAAGGCAAGGAATGAACAAAAAGAAATTGAAAGTCTGAAAAAACAAATCACAGAACTTATGGGAATACAAGAGATGAAAAAACAATGAAAACATACAATGTCAGATTTCAAGAGGTAGAAGACAGGATTAATGAACTGGAGGATAGAACATCTGGAATTCAACAAGCAAAAGAAAATAAAGGGAAAAGAATGGAAAAATAAGAGCAGGGATTCAGGGAATTGAATGACAACATGAAGCACATGAATATACGTGTTGTGGGTGTCCCAGAAGGAGAAAAGAAGGGAAAAGGAGGAGAAAAACTAATGGAGGAAATAATCACTGAAAATTTCCCAACTCTTATGAAAGACTTAAAATTACAGATCATATTTAGGCCTTGGAAGGCCTTGCCGCAGTCACCTAGGTCTCGTCTTCAGTTTAGTGGGTTAAGTTTTTATCTTTTTGCTTAAAAAATAATATTGTAATGATAATTGCTAATGGTAATGATGAAGCTAGTATTTCTTTGATGGCTTGTTCTAAGCACTTTACATTTAATCCTTACTGCAGCCATATTAGGTGTAGCTTCCTTTTTCTACACAGAAATCAGTTTACCAAGGTTTTCTTTGACTTTAAAAATAACCACATTCACTGCCTTCCCCCTCTCTACATGGTACATGACTCCCAGGTGTGTGGACCTTCCTGGCAATGGGAGACAGAAATCCTAGAATGAGCTGGGACTCAATATCAAGGGACTGAGAAAACCTTCTCGACCGAAAGGGAGAAGAGAGAAATGAGACAAAATAAAGTGTCAATGGCTGAGAGATTCCAAACAGAGTCGAGAAGTTATCCTGGAGGTTATTCTTACGCATTAAGTAGATATCACCTTTTTAATTAAGAAGTAACAGGGATGCTGGAGGGAAGTGCCTGAAAATGTAGAGCTGTGTTCCAGTAGCCATGTTTCTTGAAGATGATTATTAATGATATAGCTTTCATAATGTGACTGTGTGATTGTGAAAAACCTTGTGTCTGATGCTCCTTTTATCTACCTTATCGACAGACGAGTAAAACATATGGATTAAAAATAAATAAATAATAATAAATAATAGGGGGAACAAACAAAATAAATTTAGTAGATTGAAATGCTAGTGATCAATGAAAGGGAGGGGTAAAGGGTATGAATTGTTTTCTGTTTTCTTTCTATTTCTTTTCCTGAATTGATGCAATTGTTCTAAGAAATGATCATGATGATGAATATACAACTATGTGATGAAAAAAAAACGAAGGTTCATATTGTACGTTGATTTTATTTTTAATAAAACCACAGAGAAATATTATCTCACACCTACCAGAATGGCCGCTCTTAAACAAACAGAACTACAAATGTTAGAGAGGATGTGGAAAAATTGGAACATTCATTCACTGCTGTGGGAATGTAAAACGATGCAGCCTCTATTGAAAACAGTTTGGCGGTTCCTCTGGAAGCTGAGTATAGAACTGCAGATCTGGCAATCCTACTATTAGGTATATACCCAGAATAACTGAAAGCTGGGATAAAAGTATATATTTGTATACCAATGTTCATAGCAGTATTATGCCCAATTTCCAAAAGACAGAAGCAAACCAGGTGTCCATCAACTGATGAATGGAAAAACAAAATGTGATACATACATATAACAGAATATTATTTAGCTGTAAGAAGGAATGAAATTCTGATGCATGCATCACATAGATGAATCTAGAGGAAATTATGTTGAATGAAATAAGCTAGACACAGGATAAATATTGTATGATTTCACTAATATGAACTAATTATAATAAGCAAACTCAAGAGTTAGAATCTAGAATATAGGTTGCCAAGAGATAGAATGTGGGTAGGAAAAGGGTGTCTGATGCTTAATTTATGCAGAATCCCTAATTAGTGTGATTGGAAATGTTTGGAAATGGATAGAGATGATGGGAACACACTGTTTGGAGTATAATTAACAACGCTGCATTATGTGCGTGAATGTGGTTGAAGGGGAAGTTTAGGATCAACTATGTCACTAGAAGTAAAGATAGATAATAAAACATGGAACTGTATAACATAGTTGCTCTAGTTTGCTAGCTGCCGGAATGCAATATACAAGAAACTGAATGGCTTTTAAAAAGGGGAATTTAATAAGTTGCTAGTTTATAGTTCTAAGGCTGAGAAAATGTCCCAATTAAAACAAGTCTACAGAAATATCCAGTCGAAGGCATCCAGGAAAAGATACTTTTGTTCAAGAAGGCCAATGAAGTTCAGGGTTTCTCTCTCAAGTGGAAAGGCACATGGTGAACACAGTCAGGGTTCTTCTCTCATCTGGAAGGGCATGTGGCGAACATGGCATCATCTGCTAGCTTCCTCTCCTGGCTTCCTATTTCATGAAGCTCCCCAGGAGGCATTTTCCTTCTTCATCTCCAAAGGTCGCTGGCTGGTGGACTCTACTTCTCATGGCTATGTCATTCTGCTCTCTCCAAATCTCTTGTATTCTCCAAAATGTTTCCTTTTTTATAGGACTTCAGAAACTAATCAAGACCCACCCAAATGGGTGGAGACACGCCTCCAGCTAATCCAATTTAACAACCACTCTTGATTAAATCAGATCTCCAGGGAGATGATCTAATTACAGTTTCAAGCACACAATATTGAATAGGGATTAGAAGACTCCTTTACAAAATGGGATTAGGATTAAAATATGGCTTTTCTAGGGTACATACATCCTTTCAAAACAGCACAATAGTAAATCCTATTTTTGAGGATGACCGTGTTTAATAGTAGATATATAAGTTTGTTCTTTCATGAAATATAACTGATGTGCTCCACTATTACAAGATATTAATAATACGGTACTATATGGGAAAATACACCTAATGCAAACTACAGACTATAGTTAAAAGTAATATTTTAATATCCTTTCATAAATTGTTAGAAAGGTACCACACCAATGTTAAGTGTCAACAATTGGAAGGTACAAGGGATATAGGGTTATTCTTTTTGGAGTAATGAAAATGTTTTAAAATTGATTGTGGTAAT
Organism: Myrmecophaga tridactyla; assembly: GCA_004026745.1. Classification (NCBI taxonomy): domain Eukaryota; kingdom Metazoa; phylum Chordata; class Mammalia; order Pilosa; family Myrmecophagidae; genus Myrmecophaga; species Myrmecophaga tridactyla. The sequence goes on from PVIY010036078.1 coordinate 12,723, forward strand.
GAATGCCTAATTCTGTGAATAAACTGGGAGCCATTGTTTATACACTTTGGATGGACTGTATGATGTGTGAATATATTTCAAAAATACTTTAAAAAGAGTATACTAGCCCCACAGGTTACTGTGTTACAGCATGTTTCACAGAAAAATGAAGAGGCCTGATTCATCTGGTAAGCCACATAAATATAGATCAATTAAGAAAGCTTTTGCTATGTTCACTGATCTAAGCATAATACACTGACATAAAATACTGTTGAAAAATGATACTAGAATAATCAGACATCCATGTGACCTATACCTCCACCAATACAGAAAAACTCGGGATGGATCACAGACTTAATGCAAAATCAAAGTATAAAACTTCTAGAGAACAAAGGAGGGAACCTTTGTGATCTTAGGCTAGACAAATATTTCTTAGATATGATATAAAAAGCATAATCTATAAAATTAACATATTGATAACGGGACTTCATCAAAATTAAAAACTTTTGCTCTTCAATACAGCATGAGTAGTCAAACCACAGACTGGGAGAAAAGATTTGTATATATACAAATGTTAAGAAATTTCCATACAATAATATATTTTTAAATCTCTGGAAATCAATAAAAAGAAAACAACCAAATGAAAAATGGAAACATCTGAACAGACACTTCACCAGAGAAGAAATGCAGATGGCAAGTAAACCCATGGAAAGATGCTCAATATTACCAATCATTGAAGAAATACAAATTAACAACTGCAATGATATGCCACCACTACACACCAATTACTGTTAAGTAAAAACAAACAAACAACAACAAAAAAAAAACAAGTGCTGGTGAGGATGTGGAGAAACTGGGTCTCTTATACATTGCTTGTGAGAAAGAAAAAATAGTACAGACCATTTGGTAAACAATTAAGCGGTTCATTATTAAGTTAAACATATACTTACCACAGGGTTCAGCAATCCATCTCTTAGATAAAAATTTACCCAAGAGAAATATAAATACATCTTCATATGTGACTATTAAAAGAGGCCTTATTCATCATCGCCCTAATCTGGAAACTACCCAAATATACTTCAATTAGCAAATGGCAAAGAAACTGACATATTCATATAATAGATCACAAACTATTGATCTATACAATAGCATGGATGAGTGAAAGCCAGACTCAAAATGCTACATATTGTATGATTCCATTTATAAGACATTCTAGAAAAGATAAAACTACAAGGATAGAAAACAAATCAGAGAGTTGCACGTGGCTGGGGATGGGGGAAGGGGATGATTTCAAAGGGGCACATGGGAACTTTCTAGGGTGGTGGAACTGCTCTACAACTTGATTGTGGTGGTGGTGGTGGTTACAAGAATGCATGCGTTTGTCGAAAGTCACAGAACTATACACTAAAAAAGGGTCAATTTCACTGTATGTAAATTATAACTCAACAAACCTGACTTTGAAAAATATAAAGATTTATAAATAATACACATTGCAAAATCAATTTGGCCCAAAAAATGGGACTTCATATAAGCACTATCATTTGGCTTAACAGAACCTATCTTATAAACAAGTTATCTTTTTAGGCCCATGAATAACATTTATCCTACATCACAACAAATAAAATTAGACAAGCAAAGTAATAATGCCATATTCTTATCCAAGTCATATCCACTATATTTGCTTTAGCCATGTAATAGTCACTAAGTTTTAAAACAAAAAACATTAATGAATTAAACAGTAGCCAACAAGTTTCTAAATTTTGAAAAACATATTTGAGGTCAAACTGATATCAGACAAGTCCTTGCCACAGGTAGTCAGCTTTGTTCAAGGCTTTTTAGGATGAACTATTTTCATATCACCAGATATGAGTGAAAGAACAAGATGGGACACTCGCAGCTTGGTGCTAACTGTATTTGAGCTCTGGCTCAGAATTCAGCTTTTCTTCTCTCCATAATTCTTCAATTACAGATTCACATATAAATGGAGATAACAAATGCTAGGTTAGCAAACATGAAGTCAAGAAACAGTAGAGGCTTGATGATTGTATCTGCCACCTGTTGCTGGATTTATTGTCTACGTTAGGCTAATACTCCTTGATGTTCCACATATATTCTCTAGGTGATAGTAATACATAATCTTTACTCTGTTCAATTTTGAAACACAAACAGCAATGTTTTAAAGATGAGTTTTTGTTTCATTTCAATAAGAATTTTCTTTCTTTGACCATTCTATCTTTTTAGAACCCAGAAAAGAGTACCTTGCAGATAAAATGACAGGTGCTAATAGGTACTTAGGAAGCCGGCAGTCCTCCCAGTGCCTCTCACAGGCCCATTAGCTGACTCTCAAGGGAACTCCTGGGTAAACTATTCAGTGATAACATACCGACAAAATACCAGATGCTCAAAAACCAAACACTCCTCAGTAGAAATTTTGTGCTACAGTGACTGGAGTGCTCTGAGTTGCATCCCACTTCATGGCTTTTTTCCCCCCACATCTTGATAATAATCAAGAAAATAACCTATCTCCTCATTAAAATAAGCTGATACAGTAGGCAGCAATACAGAAATAATTGCTATATTCCAGCAAAATAGAAGGAAATAAAATATAGTAAAAGATCAACAGATAAAATGTGCAAATACCTTGTTTTTAGCTAATTCCATTTCCAAACTGTATTTTTCTTGTGCTATTTCTTTCTCGGTTTTCTTAACCTGCCCAAGGGGGGGAGGGGAGAAATGGGTCAAATTTTAAGCAGCTGATAAACTCTACTATATTAGCAAACACCACCTGCATGCCAATTAATACCTACACTGCAGAGATAGCAAATCCTCTCAGAAAAGGGGCCAATCGGGGAGTCTCTGAGGCAGAGCAGACTTCACAAACAGCCCTGAAATTAAAAAGACACGTCTGCATGTCAGACTCTGCTGATTCCTTCCTAATTAGGAAGACAGGACTCTTCCCACTTAACCTTCACTATCCCATTCATTCAGGGAAACACCACTTTGAAAACTGACCCCTTACCTAACACGAGGATGTATGAATAAGTTAATATTCACTAATGCTGTAAAAGGGTACACTACACTATTTGGCACAGACTACAAGTTGAAAGACAGATTAGTCACCCAAGGATTTCTCTAATGGGCAACTCAAACAAACTGCATCTGGGTTTTATTTCTTTTCTTTTCTTTTTTTTTTTTTTTTGCACTAAGAGTACAACTTTAAAACAAGGTCACTACTACAACAAGGAGTTAACATAAATCTGCTTCCACCTACCTCTATCTGAAGTCTTTCTTTCTCCTCTATCAGAGACATCTTCTCTTTTATTGATGACTCCAATTCACCTCGCAATCTTGCAACAGTTGATTCTAGCAATTCTTTCTGTACAGCTGTCCTCTTCTCAGCATCCTCTGATTTCTGTATACACTGGTTATGCTCATGGATTAAATGGTCTCTGTAGGAAGAGGACAGGGAGATACGAAAGCTAGTAAGAACTCTACTATAGCAGAGTGATTGAATGTTCTTATAGAACATATCTCCTGCTTGGGAGCAGTTACCAAAATGTTCTAACAAAACAAGTTCCTTAAGGGCAGAGTCTTCACGTATTTCATCATTGTATGGCTCAGTAAATGCAGAATTAAACGTTTTCATTAGGGATAAATATTAAATATAAGAACAAATGTTGCTCATAATTTACTTACAGATGTGCCTGAAGTTGGGATTTCTCATTCTGAACAGTCTGTAGTTCACTTGTGATACTGGCATGGGCTGCATCCAATAATAAGTTTTGTTCTTGAAATGTCTGCGTCATCATTTTCTGTTCTACCTGAGTGTTAAGAATAAAAAGAGTAAAAGCTGAGATCCCAGAAAAATCATTTGATAGGGTGCCATAAAGAATATTCATCAAAGACATTTAGTTTCCAAAAGACAAGCTGGTAATTCTGGTCTCTTATAAATTGAACCTCTTTTTAAGAGTATTCATTTTTAATTTTAATACCCACCTTTCTCTTTCTCTGAATATACCAGAATTCTATCATTTTATAACTCTACTAGCCAACAGTCAAGATGTATCATTTACCCAGACTGCTGCAAAATTTATAAAACAGAATTCTAATACCAATATACTTCTAAATATATAAAATTATGTTGAGTATTTTTGGTAATTAAAAATTTGAATATGATACTCATCTTATTTTAAAAGATTATATTATAATATACATTATAAACATTATAAACATATTCTATTTTAACATATATATAAACATATAAACATTTCTATTTTAACAATATTTATTTGCACAGCAAACCTTCATACTTGGTAAAATAGTGGCCCACTTGTGTTACAATTCAAAGTTCTAAAACATTTGTGACAGTGTTACATATGCCACAGTATTCAGCCCACTAAATTGTAAGTTCATTGAAAGTAAGGTACTTTTTTCTCCACTATAATCCTAGCTAGATCTAGCATTATATATGCACAGAATAAACACTAAATGTTGCTGAATTAATGAAAAATTTTTACTGACTCCCTGTTATGTGCGAAAAAGATTTAGCACTATGAAAATAACAGAAATATATAAAACAAGGTCCTTTGTTCTAGGAAGCTCACATTATAATACAGGAAATGAGCTAAGCACATTAAATTACCTTGATAAAATGCAAAGTAGGGAGGCAGTATCATGAAATGGTTAAAAAACTGTCTCTGGCGCCAGACCTAGATTTAAATCCCTCTGCCCCTTATTAGCCAGATAATTTCAGGGAAATTAACTTCTCTAAAACTAATTTTTCTTAATTGTAAAATAAGAATAATAAATACTTCCTTTATATGATGGTTGTTAGGATTAAATGCGGTAATAGTGTTTTTATTATTAGATAATGTTTAGCGCCTTAGGAGAAGAAGTTGAAAAGGAAAGCTCATCCCTTGGTTTGGTACAATCAATCTTCCTTTCTGATGAAAGCCAGTCTTAATGAATAGAATTTCAAGTAGTTGAAGGTGAAATAAAAAACCTCAGCAGAGGGCACAGAAGAATGGGAAAGCATAAGGTATTTGAGGAAACGGTAAGTATTTTAGGGTTAGTTATAAGTGTTCTCCATTAATATATTAATAATAGGGCCGGTAATTACTTTTCCTAAAGTATTGTTATTTGACAAGAAACAAGAAACAAATAAGAAGGTACTAAATGTAAGGTAAAATCACTCCTCTGGTGAAAATTGAAAACCACTAATAAGAAAATAAAATAATTCAGTGGGTTTCTTGAAATTAATTATTTAAAAAGTTTATTGAATTGGCCATGCATATCTTGATTTCTCAGCTAGGAAAGCATCCTGCTCTATCAGAAATTCTCTAGTGCTAAATGAATACCTTCAGGATGGCTTGATGGTCAGCAATGATTCTGGCATTCTCCATATTAACAGTCTGAAGCATACTGCTCAGCTCTGAACATTTTTGAGTCAGTTGCTCATTCAAAACCTAAGATAACACATACAGAAAGACAGATCTCTCCAATAAATAATAATTTTCCCTGTGTCATTATTTTTAAAGACTGTATAGTATTTCATTATATATATGAACCTAATTTATTTAACTTATCCCAATTGATACTTCATTGCTTATAAAATGCTTTTAAATATTTGGAGTCAACACCATAAATAATTCTAAATTAAAAAGAATTAATTAATGTTGAGTTGGTGAAGCAACTAAGGCATTTGGCAATTCACTGATTGTTCCTCACAATTTTGAACACTAGATAACTGCAGGATAAAAATTTCAACATAGGTGCCTGGCCAATATGATAGAAATCTGTTGCCATAACTGGATTATGAGCAATCAGAATTTGTTAGCTGATAATATATCTTTCCTCCTTCATCGCCAATTACAATATTCTTAAAAGGAAAATATAAAAGACTACACCATTTCACAAGATTAATCAAAACAAAACTCTTGTGCTACAGATCTGTTATATGTAGTTGGTTAATAATTCTATTGTCCTTTTGATTACTGAAATTGTTATTACTGTGAATAAAAGATAAAGTTAAGTTGTTTTTGGCAAGGACCTTATATTTCAATAAATAAGTTTTTCAACTGTGGGGAAAATAATCCTGAAAGATACAATAAGAAAAAACACAAAAAATAAAATGGTAACAAGAAAGAAAAGATAAATTAAAAATTGCCTGGCAAGCATAAGTGGTATATATAATATAGTAGTTAGGAACATGTTTAGGGAACATTTTATAAACATTTGTACAAAGTATTCATTGAGGAATATCTGAGATGGGACAGAGGAGAACCCTTGTTTCTTAAAAAGAAATAGGTCATTTTCTTTGGAGCCAGATTTTACCTGGGCTCAAATTCCAACTCTGCCACTTATTAGCTACATAATGGAACTTCTCTGTGTATCAGTTTCCTTATGTCTAAAATGGGAATAATGACAATTTCTATTTCATAGTGGTGGTGTGAGAATTTCAAATTGTTAGTGATACAAGGTGCTTAGATTATGCCTGGAATATAGAAAGGGCTCAGTAAATGTTCACCATTGGTGTAGTAAGAATAGCAGTTTTTATTTTATTATTATTAGTTTATACAAGAACAGATTTATTTTATAGTTGTTTTTTAATCATAAGGATAGTACAGCAAGAGGAGGAAGCTCAAGGAATCAATTCCTCCACCAGAACAACTATTAACTGGCAGGAACGGTCTGAATCAACTATTTTGAAACTCTAGAGCATAGGAGAAGATTGTGCAACATCCAGGAAAGAGCAGAAGGAAGAAGCTAGTTTACTGTGGTAAATACCAGTGAATTGTACCTTCTGTGAAGCAGATTCTATTGCCAGCCCCAGAACCACAGCAGAAGAAGTAAGGTACTCAAACCCAGCCTCAGGTGAAGATTGCTGGTGCCAAGATGGAATATAAAGACCTAGGTTCCCCAAGATCTGGGGTGTGTAGTCCAATGGCTGATCACTACTTTTGATTAGCTACTTCAGATTGCTGGGGGCACAGCATCTTGAGGCCCTTTGTTAGGCAATGGTTTCTTAGACCTTACACCCAAAGCACAAGCAACCACAACAAAAACAGATAAATGGGTCTTCCTTGATATTAAATCCTTTGTGCATCAGAGGATTTTGTCATGTAAGTGAAATAATAACCTACACAATAGGAAACCACATATTCTGTAAGGGTTTAATAACCAGAATATATAAAGAAATCCTACAACTCACCAACAGAAAGACAAACAATCCAATTAAAAAATGGGCAAAGGACCTAAAAAGATATTTCCCCAAAGAAGATAGAGAAATGGCCAAAAAGCTCATGAAAAGATGCTAAATATTATTAGGCATTAGGAAAACGCAAAGCAAAACCACAATGAGATACCGTTTTACACCCACTAGGATTGCAACTATTAAGCAAATGGAGAACTACAAGTGTTAGAGAGAATCTAGAGAAATGGGGACACTCATTTATTATTGATGGGAATGTAAAATGGGGTAGCCACTATGGAAAACAGTTTGGCGGTTCTTCAGAAATTTAAGCATCATTACCATATGTTCTGGCAATGCCACTTCTAGATATATACCCAAAGAATTGAAAGCAGGGATTCAAACAGATATTTGCACATCAATGTTAACAGAAGCATTATTCACAGTTTCAAAAAGATGAAAACAACCCAAGAACCCACCAACTGATGAATGGATAAACAAAACGTGGTATACATACACAATGGAATATTATTCAACCCTAAAATGAAGTTCTGAGACATGCGACAGGATGGATGAGACCTGAAGACATGTTGAATGAAATGACACAGATCTAAAGGACAAAAAATTCATATCACTGATATAAAATACTTAGAAGAAGCAAATTAATAAAGCCAGAAACTAGAATACAAGTTATTAGGGGCCAGGGTGGGGATAAGAAATTGGGGATTGTATTAGTTAGGATTCTTTAGAGAAACAGAATCAACAGGAAACACTAACAAATATAACATTTATAAAAGTGTCTTACATAACCGTGGGAACAGAGTCCAAAATCCACAGGGCAGGCTGTGAAGCCAAAGATTCTGATGGAGGGTCTGGATGAACTTCACAGGAGAGGCTCGCCAGCTAAAGCAGGAAGAGAGCCTGTCTCTTCTGAATCCTAGGCTTCCAGTGATGAGATTAAGCATCACTAATTGCAGAAGACACTCCCCTTGGCTGATTACAAATGGAATCAACTGTGGATGTAGCTGAAGTGATCATGATTTAATTCTATGAAATGTCCTCATTGCAATAGACAGGCCAGCACTTGCCCAATCTGACAAACAGGTACCACCACTTGGCCAAGTTGACACATGAACCTGAGCATGACAGCCCACCCCTTGTCAACTTGGCAGCTATACATATCACCTTAAACCATACCTAATTTCTAAATAAAAAACAATAAAACACACGTTATTTTCTTTCACCTAACAATACTCAACTGTCCTGCATACAAATGGAAACACATTAAATCTCTCCAGAATAGGGTGCAAGACCTTGGTAACATTCACTCTTAAACTTGATATCTTACAACTTAAATAGTATAACATGAACAAAACAGCATTACAGTCCTCCTTTTTATAACTGATCATGTGGTCGTAGTTCATATTTATCACTACCTTCTTCTACTACCCATTCCATGTTCCCTTTACCCTCAGCAAGCACTTCAGCTGGCCATGGTTCTTTGCCTGGTGGGTGACCCAAACCTTCATTCCTGAAGTTTCAGAGCCATTGGTAGTCCTGCCTGGATTGGGTTATTGCAGTTTTCCATTAATTTTAATCATAGGGCATGGTAGTACTAAAAGATGCCCTAGGGGATCTCCTATATCCCAAGAAAACTCTTCTTAACTTCTATTGTGTAGTTGCAGCCCTATTTCCCCCTGATAGTCAGGGTCAATCACCCCAGACAATAATGTAATTCCTTTCTTGGCTTGTTGATCCAAGGGCATGAGTAGCCCAAAGTGACCATGTGGCAGTCTTAGATGCCAGGTCAATGGAATCATTGTTGTTTCTCCTGGTGGAAGCACTCCCCTTCTTGGAACTAAAATGTAGACCAGCAGAGCTCAGCGAAACAGGGAGAGGATGCAAAATTTTCCTAGTAGATCACTAGGGGTAATAGTGAGTGGTACCACACCCATTTCCACCCCTTGGTTCCTGGACCCATGGATCCTGGCTATGGGAGAAACAGCACCATACAGCGGATGCTGATTCAGAGCATATACAGCTTCCTGGAGGACATTATTCCAGTCCTTCAAGGTACTGCCACCTAGTTGGCACCATTATTGAGTTTTCAAAAGGCCATTCCCCCATTCTATCAATCCAGCTGCTTCTGGGTGATGGGGAACATGGTACGACCAGAGAATTCCATGAGCATGTGCCCATTCCCACACTTCATTTGCTGTGAAGTGTGTTCCTTGATCAGAAGCAATGCTGTGCAATACCATCACAATGGATAAGGCATTCTATAAGCCCACGGATGGTAGTTTTGGCAGAAGCATTGTGTGCAGAGAAAGCAAACCCATATTCAGAGTATGTGTCTATTCCAGTTAGAACAAATCACTGCCCCTTCCATGAACGGAATGGTCCAATGTAATCAAGCTGCCACCATGTAGCTGGCTGGTCACCTCAGGGAATGGTGCCATATCGGGGGCTGAGTGTGGGTCTCTGCTGCTGGCAGATTGGGCTCTCAGTAGTGGCTGTAGCCAAGTCATCCTTGATGAATGGAAGTCCAAGTTGCTGAGCCATGCATAACCTCCATCCCTACCACCATGACCACTTTGTTCATGAGCCCATTGGGTAACGCCAGGAGTTGCTGGGTAAAGAGGCTGACTGGTATCCACAGAACGGGTCATCTTATCCACTTGATTATTAAAACCTTCCTCTGCTAAAGTCACCCTCTGGTGTGCGTTCACATAGGACACAAATATGTTCATGTTTTTAACCCACTCAGAAAGGTCTATCCGCATACTTCTTCCCCAGACCTCTTTGTCACCAATTTTCCAATTATGGTCTTTCCAAGTCCCTGACCATCCAGCCAAACCATTAGCAACAGCCCATGAGTCAGTATACAAACACACCTCTGGCCAGTTCTCCTTCCAAGCAAAATGAACAACCAGATGCACTGCTCAAGTTCTTCCCACTGGGAGGATTTCCCCTCACCACTGTCCTTCAAGGACACCCCAGAAAGGGGTTGTAGTGCTGCAGCTGTCCACTTTCAGGTGGTACCTGCATATTGTGCTAAGCCATCTATAAACTAGGCATGAGTTTTCTCCTCCTCAGTCAATTCACTGTAAGGAACTCTCCAAGAGGCCATAGCTCTGGTCTGGGAAAGAGAAGGTAATGTGGCAGGAGTGGAGACCATGGGCATTTGGGTCACTTCCTCATGTAACTTACTTGTGTCTTCAGGACCTGCTCTGGCCCTATCTCATATATACTATATCCATTTTATAACAGAGTGCTGCTGTGCACACCCAACTTTATGGCTTGGTGGGTCAGACAACACCCAGCTTATGATAGGCAACTCAGGTCTCCTGGTAACTTGGTGGCCCATGGTTAAGCGTTCAGTCTCTACTAAGGCCCAGTAACAGGCCAAAAGCTGTTTCTCAAAAGGAGAGTAGTTATCTGCAGCAGATGGTAAGGCTTTGCTCCAAAATCCAAAGGGTCTGCGTTGTGATTCTCCTATAGGGGCCTGCCAAAGGCTCCAAACAGCATCTCTATTTGCCACTGACACTTTCAGCACCATTGGATCTGCTGGATCATACAGCCCAAGTGGCAGAGCAGCTTGTACAGCAACCTGGACTTGTTGCAAAGCCTCCTCTTATTCAGGTCCCCACTCAAAATTAGCAGCTTTTCTGGTAACTCGATAAATGGGCCAGAGTAGCACACCCAAATGAAGAATATGTTGTTGCCAAAATCCAAAGAGACAAAACGACCTCTTTTTTGGTCGTAGGAGGGGCCAGATGCAGCAATTTATCCTTCACCTTAGAAAGGATATCTAAACATGCCCCCCACCACCACTAGACACCTAGAAATTTCACTGAGGTGGAAGGCCCCTGTATTTTTGTTGGCTTTGTCTCCCATCCTCCGACACGCAAATGCCTTACCAGTAAGTCTAGAGTAGTTGCTACATCTTGCTCACTAGGTCCAATCAACATGATATCATCAATACAATGGACCAGCGTGATTTCTTGTGGGAGGGAGAAACGATCAACGTCCCTGAAGACAAGATTATGACATAGGGCTGGTGAGTTGATGTACCCCTGAGGTAGGACAGTGAAAGTATATTGCTGACCTTGCCAGCTGAAAACAAGGGGTCCTTTCTGGGGGTCCTTACTAACGGCAATTGAGAAAAAAGTATTTGCCAGATCAATAGCTCCATACCAGGTACCAGGGGATGTATTGATTTGCTCAAGCAATGATACCACACCTGGAACAGCAGCTGCGACTGGAGTTACCACCTGGTTGAGCTTACGATAATCCACTGTCATCCTCCAAGTCCCATTTGTTTTCTGCACAGGCCAAATAGGAGAGTTGAATGGGGATGTGCTGGGAATCATAACCCCTGCATCCTTCAAGTCCTTAAGAGTGGCAGTAATCTCTGCAATCCCTCCAGGAATCTGGTATTGCTTCTGATTTACTATTTTTCTAGGTAAGTTCTAATGGCTTCCACTAGGCCTTTCCCACCAGAATAGCCCTCACTGCATGAGTCAGAGAGCCAATGTGGGGATTCTGCCAGGTGCTTAGTATGTTTATTCCAATTATACATTCTGGAACTGGGGAAATAACTACAGAATGGGTCTGGGGCCCATTGGACCCACTGTGAGACGGACCTGAGCTAAAACTGCATTGATCATCTGACCTGCAAAAGCCCCCACTCTGACTGGTGGACCAGAGTGACGTTTTGGGTCCCCTGGAACTAATGTCACTTCTGAACCAGTGTCTAATAATCTCTGAAATATCTAATCATTTCCTTTTCCCCAATGCACAGTTACCCTGGTAAAAGGCCATCGGTCTCCTTGGGGAAGGCTTGGAAGAAGATTAACAGTATAAATTTGTAGCAGTGTAACAGGGTTCTCCCCCAAAGGGACCTGGCCTCCCCTTCATTCAAGGGGCTCTGGGTCTGTAAACTGTCTCAAGCCTGGAAATTGATTGAGGGGCCATGACTCTGTGTTTTTGTAATTCAGGTTAGACTTCTGTTCACTTGACCTAGAACTCTTTTGTTTATACAGCTCGAACAAGAATTTAGTAGACTTCTGTTCACTTGACCTAGAACTCTTGTTTATACAGCTCAAACAAGAATTTAGTAGACCGCCCTCCTATTGTATTTCTAAGTACCCCATTTACTAGCCAATGCCACAAATCCCTGCGAGTCATATAATTTTGACTCCTGCTTTGAGTTTGCTGTTTATTATAATAGCCACATCTATCCTGTCTTGGGCGATTAAGTGCTGCCACTTGGCTTCTGCCAACTCGGGATCCAGTTATCTCCATCGTGTTTAAGGATTCTAGCTCAGTGACAACAGTTCCTGCAGTAATATCTGACCTACAGAGAAGTGCAACTACAGAGCTCTTCAGGGATGATGGCACTAGTCTCACAAATTTATTTCTCACTGTTCTGGTACAAGGTGCATCCTCCGGACATTCCTGGGGTGTAAGAGCAGGAATAAATGATATTTTTTTTTGCATGATAAATCCACTCTAACATTCCAATCTCTCTAAGCCTCTGGATCCCCTCATCTACATTATACCAGGGCAGTTTTGGCACTTCAACCTTAGGTAATGTTGGCCACCTTTTGATCCATGTTTCAACCAATCATCCAAACTGTTAATACCTTTTCTAACCCCTCGAGCAATAATATTGAATGCAGAATCTCTGCTTAGTGGGCCCATATCAATAAATTCAGCCTGATCCAGCCTTATATTCCTCCCACCATTATCCCACACCCTTAAAATCCATTGCCACACATATTCCCCTGATTTCTGTCTATGTAAATTGGAAAACTCACACAGCTCTTTTGGAGTATGATGTACCTTCTCATGTGT
>PVIY010036079.1:0-25787 GCA_004026745.1 Myrmecophaga tridactyla
TCGGCCCCGCCCCGAACACCGGCCAGCCCCGCCCCCGCGGCGCGTGGGGTGTGGTTCTGCGCGTGGTCTCTTCCCTGACGGATCGCTCCGGGTCAGTGCCGCAGGCCCTCTGGGCTGAACTGGAAGAGCAGAGCAAACTGGGACTTGAGAGGCTCCCAGTTTATTTTCTGCTTCAAGGTTTTGCCCTTGCCCTTGAGCTGCTCAGCACAGGTAACCACATTTTCTGAGCTAGTCCTTCTCCTCTATCCTAAAGTCCAAAGTTTTCACAGACTGGCAGGCCTCTGCTTTTTTGTCTGCACTGTTTTGGACGGGTCTGGGAGAAAAGAGCCTGCGAACGAGCGCCTTAATGTCATGTTTCACCTTTAGGTGGGCGTGTCTTAGAAAAAAACGTCTTTATGTGCTAGATATATTTTAGTATCTCTATTCACAAACCTCTTTTATTTTTAGATAGCTGAGCTGCCTGAGTTCTGCCCAAATCCATGCAGCCATATTGTTACAGGATGCCCCAAGACGAGTGCTATTTGAGTTTTCTTTGTAAAATACAGGGTTTTATACAAATTTGAGGGCCATGTATAACTTTTCAGATTTACGGGCAAAACCACCCAAAGATACATGCACACACCATACATTTAAATATATGAAGTTAATGACTCCGCGAAGTTTTATAATTCTGAAGAATACTCCTTTTTGAAAATTGAAGTATAGAATATTGAAAGAGAATTTCAATTTTTATGTGATTTAATAAGCGTATCACCGTGCTGCAGTTAAACCAGAAGAATATATATATATTCGAGACTTGAATTTCAATATACTAAATTTGAAAAGCACAAAATCTTTCTCTTTATGATGAGAGATAAGTGGTCAGAAGTTAGCCAGAACAGGTTCATGACTATTTGTACTTTGCACCTTGTTTTATTTTCATTTACTCTTCTAATTATGATACTGTATAATAAAGAAATAATCCTGCTCCCTCGAACCTGGAATGAAGTCCTATATAACTTTTTCCCTTTCATCTTTTTATTGTGAAGAAACAAATTATCAAGATTGTTACTTCAAAGTTCCTGTGGTTCAGGAATTTGGCTGCCGTCTGGCTGTGTGCGTTTGGCTCTGTCTGCGGAGAGGTTACAGTCAAAATTTTGGTCAGGGATACAGTAATCGAAAGGCTTAATTGTGACTGGAAGATTCGCTTCTCACGTGGCTGTCGGCAGGAGGCTCAGTTCCCTTTCTCTCTCTCAGCTTGACTGTTCTTACCGCCTGGCAGCAGGCTTCCCCCAGACTGAGCAATCCAAGAGACAGGGCAAGGAGGTAGCTGAAATGCCCTTTCTTACTTAGCTCCACAGTGACACACCATCATTCACTCCTTTTTCTATTCATTACAAGTCAACCATTAAGTGCAGCCCACACTTAAAGGGACAGAAATTAAACTCTGCTGCTTGAAGGGTGTGGAATTTATGGACATATTTTGAAAGTATCATGACCGTCATTTATCTTATTTACCATGGGTTTCTCATTTGGATGTGGTGTACTGGTGCACATTTGGGACAGATATGATGGTCAGTTGGAATTAGGGCTTACATTCCCGAGAGCTGGGTAAGAATTAAACACTGACAGGGATGACATTAAGAGATTTCATGGATGTGACCTGCGAAGCCCTGTCAGATTTTATTTATATGGTACTCCTCTTTGTCTCCCATTCCAATCAAGAGCAATCAAAGCAATCCAGTCAAAAGGAGATTTCTGTGCATGCGTTGTGTGATGACAGTGTCTGTCAAAACAGTGGAACCATCGCCTTTGCAGGCAAACCTACCCAGGTGTGGACTTTTGCTACTTCTCACCCAGCCTATGGCAGTAACCTTCTGACTGCCATCCTCCTTGCCCTATTCCTTTCATAGTGCAACCACAATACTCTTCTTAAGCAGTTTCTTCTTAAGCATAGTTTCCCGATTGTTGACTTTATAACAAATTACTCATTTTCTCTAAAACTTCCTTTCTTCATATGTAAAATGAAGAAAACTTTTCCCATCCCTTCCATATGATTGCAGATATTCACAAATAATATAACATATCTGAAAGCACTTTGAAAATTATAAAGCACTCTACCGATTCAAGGAATTCAGATAAACCCTTCCAGAATATATTTTTAGTATCTTGGCTTATGCTGTTATTCTTATGTTTTTGAACTTCCTCTTAATCCTAGTTTCTTGAAATTCTCCTCACTTTTGAGGCCTAGTGGAATATATATCCTTCAAGAACTTTCCAGATACAGTCAGAATTAATCTCTTCTCTTCTAAAGTTGGTTCTTACAGAGAATTTACCAAACTTTACCTTGTGTTTCAGTTTGCTAAGGCTGCCAGAATGTGATCTACCAGAAATGGATTGGCTTTTAAAAAGGGGACTTATTAGATTACAAATTTACAGTGCTAAGGCCATGAAAATGTCTGAATTAAGGCATCAAGAGGGAGATACCCTCTCTGAGGAAAGGCTGCTGGCATCTGGGATCCCTCTATCACATGCGAAGGCATATGGTGGTGATTTGGGGGCTTCTTTCCTGGTTCTGGTTTTAAAATGGCTCTCTGAGCTCCTGTGGGTCCTTCTGGTTTCTCCTGGGGCATTTTCTTCTTCTCTCTTAGCTTCTCTGAGCCCTCTGAATTTCATCTCATAGTGGGCTCGAGTAACAGAATTAAGACCCTCCTTGAATGGGTCACATCTCCAAGGAAGCAACTTAATCAGAAGGTCCCATCCAACAATAGGGCTGCCCACACGTCAGTGGATTAAAAGAACATAGTCTTTTCTGGTCTACATAACACATTCAAACACAATACTAATATGTGTTAGTATTACATATTAGTCTCTAACTAGACACATTCCTTGATGATTATTACCGTAAGTTTGAAAAAATTGGACTTGTCTGTCACCAAAAACATTTTCTACCAGCCTTACATATATGCCTTTAGTGCCATTTTTATGATTTAAAATTTCGTGTTTTCAGATACTTCTTCTAGAGTAAATTTTATTGAAAATGCATTGTTACTTTTATTCACTGACCTTGTAGAATACTGTCTTTATTAGGTTTAACAAGCTAGTAAATTAGTCGTATTCTTGGGGAAATAAAAGCAACCATATGTGCAGCCATTTGTGTGCATTATATATTTTTATCTTCAAAATAACTCTGCATGATGATTAGGACAGACAGATGAAGAAACTGAGTCTCAGACCAATGGTTATTTTCCATGATCACATGTAGGTACCAACAAAGGTATATAAATGGAACCCAAATTTTCTGATACCTAATCCAGGGTTCTTTTTACTACCAACACAGTGTTGTGTTAATGATGTAAAAATGTCCAAAACATTGGAAAGGTCAGCTTCTTCAGAATCTCAAGTAGTTACTCTATAGCACATAGGCACAGAGTCCTAGTGGAAAAGTGTTGAAAGGGGGTATCTATCAGCATTTACCTATCATCTTCAAAGGAGGTGGTTGGGAACTAAAAAAAAAAATGTGAATTTACCTTATAGAGATTTTCATTAATGAAACCATTTAATGTTTGCTTGTGCAAGGGTACTAGGTGACACAGAGGAGTCTTTGCACTCAAGGAAATCAAAATGTAGTTGGCAATACTCACACTTAGAAAAATGTTATAAAAGAGAAAGAATATCTCATGTTTAGTGAAAAAGGCATAGATAGAGTTTGGAACATGCTCAGAGAAGAGAGAAGAATTAAGGAGTGGAGGCCCTAGGCAATTAGAAATGTCAAGTAAGTGAATTAAAAGCAGAAATGTCAGGAAGGGGATTACATCAGAAAGATTCCTAGGAACCATAATTCTGGAGACCACAGGGTAAAGAAAAATAGAATTTTTTCCCCGAGATAGTAGGGAGCTAATGAATGTTTTGAGGGGATGTAGAGATCCCCAAATCCACATATTCACAGTATTTATATATTAAAACTGAAATCTGGAACTTCATTCGAGCTCTGGAGAGAAACACAGGCTGCGACATGGACTCCTCATCTGCCTGTTCTTCACTAAGAAATAGATCACACTTGCTGAGATTAGGTGGATAGAGTTTCTTACACAATGTTGAGTTCATAACACTTTGAAAAGCCCACAGTTCAAGATTTCTCTATCTTCATTAATAATAGTATAAGATACTTAGTGCTTCCCTGTGCCAGGCAATATTCACAGTGTTTTGTAAATATTGACTTGATCTTCAAAATAATCCTCTAAAATAGGTAGTATTATTGTCCCCAATTTATGAATGAAGAAATTGAAGCAAAGAGAGGTTAAAGAGTTGGAATTCAACCAAGTTAGCCAGAATCTTAGCCAGATATTTTCAATAACATCAATTATATACACTGGTCTGCAACTAAATATTTTAAGAAGAAATTACAAAACAATGGCTTAGGGGGAAAGAAACCTGCAGCCACGTTTCATGTGGGATTTAAAAGACTATCTAGAACTCTTCATTAAGTTAAGTTTTGACATGTTTTGGATATTGAAACTGTATTTTTACTGTTCTCCTTACAGGTTCATAGGCAGTTTCATAGCTGGAATGATTTAAACTGTAGCATGAGGGAAATTTCTTTAATTTTCTGTGTTTTACATAAACTTCCTGAATATATTTAACAAATAGAAAGCGGTATCCATCCCCTTCAGTGCCCCTTAATTTGGGCTCTGAATCAATGGAACCATCATTAGTGAGCATTATGTGCAGGTATGTTCAGAAGTAATTGCTAAAGCGTCTCCAATTTCTACACATTAAGAGAAAGTTTTAACATTATACTACCAGAAGAATAATGAAATGCATAGCAACAAAAACAGTTTTGACACTTTTATTGTCTAAAGCATAGACCAAATGTTGGAACTTTGCAAATCAGTTGACTTTGTTCCATCTTAAAAGCTGGAAATGCCCGAGTCACAGCTTTCTCCTTGCAAAGTCACGATCCAAGTTGTAAAACCAACCATGCCCTCCTGGTGAGAAAGGAAACTGCTCCGTGATACCTAGATTTTTCACAGAGTTGTGAAATCTATGATTGCTGTCTTTTTCATTCTATCTTTGTTTTGTCAGCTTCCCCGTGGGAGGAATTTTTCTGATTTTTTTTTTCAGTTTAAACATATTAGATAAGTAAAAATAGCTTCGGAACGTGAGCCTTAATTTGTGGAAAAATAATGACTAAATAGTTATGAACACTCTTGTAAAAGAGCTGGAATAATCTCTTGGTGAAGGATCCACTCCATGAGAGAGGCTGGGAGAATTAATGTCTTTTCTATTTTTTTTTTTTTTATCTGGGCAGGCACCGGGAATCGAACCCGGGTCCTCTGGCATGGCAGGCAAGTGTTCTTGCCGCTGAGCCACCGTGGCCCACCCTCTTTTCTATTTTTAAATGGAAAAGCAAGTTACCTTCTGTTAATCTTGGAACAACATCTTTCCTCAGTCAAAGCCACTGGAACGTGTATTCAAGTAGAGGCATGAAGTCCACCATTTACTCCTTCATTCAAATAAACAATTATCAAGACAATTATCAGACAACTGATATGTTCCAGGAAGAGTGCTAGATGCATAGGTGTGGAAAAAGGTCGGAGATATAAACAGCTCACAGACTAGTACAGGGAAAAGAGATAAGTCAAGTCCTATATTGCCATAGAGTACTATGAGCATAAACAGGAAGGAACCTGGATTCCTAGACAACTAAATTGTGACCAAGAAGTAAATAAGAGTCCATCAGGTGAAGAATAAGGGAAGAGCCTTTCCAGGCAGATGGAGCGAAAAAAATATTTACAAAGCCAGGAAATGTGAGAGAACCTCATATTCTAAAGAACCAGAAACATATTTGGAGGGCAGGGAAGTAGGAGAGGGCAGATGGGACCAAGAGAAGTAAGCAAAGCCAGATTATGAAAAATCAAGTATAATATGTGTTGTAAGTTGAAATGTGTCACCCAGAAAGATATATTGAAGTTCTTATTCCCGCATCTTGGAATGTGACCTCATTTGGAAATCAAGTTGTTGCAGATGAAATTAGTTGAGTTAAAATGGTCTTACCAAGAAGGGTGGGTGCTTAATCCAATATGGTTGGTGGCCTTATAAGAAGGAAAAGAGGAGACACAGACAGACATGGCGAGAAAGATGGCAATGTGGATGATGTAGAGGTGGGACTGGAATTATGCTGCCGCAAGCCCAGGAATACCAAAGGTTGCCTATCACCAGCAGAAGCTAGGAAGAGGATTCTATGAGTTTCAGAGGACACGTTGATTTTGGACTTTCAGCCCCCAAAAGTGTGAGACAAATTTCATTGTTTTAAGCCATCTAATATGTGGTAAATTGCAATGACAGGCCTAGGAAACTAAGAAAATATGCTTAGAAGTATGAATATTATTTTTAAAACAAAGGGGAATGAATAAAGAATTATGTGCCGGAGAGGGACATGAATATATTTGTTTTAGAAATATCACTAGAAGAGTGTGGAGCATTGGTTCTCAACTAGCAGGTGATTTTGCCCCTCAAGTGACCTTTGGTCAAATTGGGTGGTGCTACTGGTAACTAGTGGACAGAGGTCTGGGATGCTGCTTGTCATGGGCAGGTTCATGTGTCAACTTGGCCAGGTGGTCGTACCTGTTTGTCTGGTTGGTCAAGTGCTGGCCTGTCTGTTGCAATGACGACATTTCATAGAATTAAATCATGATCACGTCAGCTGCATCCACAGCTGATTCCATTTGTAATCAGCCAAGGGGAGTGTCTTCTGCAACGAGTGATGCTTAATCTAATCATGGGAAGTCTTTTAAGGAGGATTCAGAAGAGACAGGCTCTCTTCCTGCTTTGGCTGGTAAGCTTCTCCTGTGGAGTTCATTGAGACCCTCCATCAGAATCGTCGGCTTCACAGCCTGCCCTGCAATTTTGGACTCTGCATTCCCGCAGTCACGTGAGACATTTTTATAAATTTTATATTTGCGACTGTTCCCTATTGATTCTGTTTCTTTAGAGAACCCTAACTAATACACTGCTAAATACACAATGCCCAGTACAACAAGGAATTATGCAGCCAAAAATGTCAGTGTTGCCAAGGTTGAGAAACCCTGGTATGGTGGGTTGAATAGTGAATGTCCCAAAACAAAGAGGTCCACACCCTACTCCCTGGGACCTGAATATGATATGTTACATGGAAAAAGGAACTCTTCAGATATGATTAAATGAAGGATTTTGAGATGTGGAGATCATCCTGGATTATCCAGGTGGACCCAGTGTCATCACAAGGATCCTTGTAAGAGGGAAGTGGGAGGATCGAAGTCAGAGAGTATGAGGAGAAGGCAGGAGCAGAGTCAGTAAAGATATGACAGGGCTTCTCTGAAGCTTTGGAATTGGAGGAAGGGGCTGTAAGCCAAGCAATGTAGGTAGACTCCCAAAGGTGGAAAAGGCAAGGAAATGGATTCTCTCCTGGAGCCTCCAAAAGGAAGCAGCCCTGCTAACACTTTGACATTTGTCCAGTGAAACTGATTTTTCAAACTTCTGACCTCCAGAACTGAGAGTAAGTTTGCATTGTTTTAAACCACTGAATTTTTGGTAATTTATTATAGGAGCGATAGGACACTAATAAACCTGTTTTGGAGAATGGGTGGATGAGAGGCAGTCCTGAGAGGGGAAAAGTATTGCTGGCACTTACTTGGGCCCTGGAGATTTAATATTGATCAAGGTGGAAAAAATCCTACTCTCTAGAAGCCTATTTTATGACTTCCTTCCTATACTCCAGAAAATAATCCCTTATATAATGCTAATTTCATCTTCCAATTCATCATGCATTGGCTTTTTCTATCCTGAAATACAAATTTTTAATTTAACTTACCTGAACCTATCAGTATTTTACATTGTGATTTATACTTCTTCTCAACTGAAGGAAAACCCAATGTCATAAAAAATATTCCTATTATTTTCCCATTAACTTTATAGTTTTTTTATAGAATATTTCTTGTATCCAATTATTCACTTGCTTCCTCACAGTGTTATTGTTTATCTCCATTCTTGCCATATTTTCCTGTAGGAGGATTAGATTCACCACCACACACATGGGCAGGCCTGACCATTTGACTCCTTTGGTAATTTCAATATGAATTTTCTTGTCTGACCAGAAACCTGTGAGAAGTCAAATGTTTAATAAGCCACTGAGATTTGGGGGATTGTTTGTTGTTCTAGTTTGCTAGCTGCTGGAATGCAATATACCCGAAACAGAATGGATTTAAAAGGGAGAATTTAATGAGTTGCAAGTTTACAGTTGTAAGGCCAAGAAAATGTCCCAATTACAACAGAGTCTATAGAAATGTCCAATCAGAGGCGTCCAGGGAAAGATACCTTGATTCAAGAAGGCCGATGAAGTTCAGGGTCTCTCTCTCAAGTGAGAAGGCACATGGCGAACACAGTCAGGGCTTCTCTCTCAGCTGGAAGGGCACATGGTGAACATGGCATCGTCATCTGCTAGTTTTCTCTCCTGGCTTCTGGTTTCATGAAGCTCCCCGGGAGGCGTTTTCCTTCTTCATCTCCAAAGGTCACTGGCTGGTGGACTCTCTGCTTCATAGTGTTGCTCTCTCTCAATCTCTCATTCTCCAAAATATTTCCTCTTTTATAGGACTCCAATAAACTAATCAAGACCCTCCCAAATGGGTGGAGGCATGTTGTCCCTTAATCCAGTTTAACAACCACTCTTGGGTGGGCCACAGTGGCTCAGCAGGTAAGAACGCTTGCCTGCTGTGCCTGAGGACCCGGGTTCAATTCCTGGTGCCTGCCCATGTGGAAAAAAAAATACAAAAATCAACCACTCTTGACTAAATCACATAATCCAGGGAGATGATCTCATTATAGTTTCAAACATACAGTATTGAATAGAGATTATTCTACCTTTATAAAATGGGATTTATATTAAAACATGGCTTTTCTTAGGGGGCATACTTCCTTTCAAACCAGCACATTTGTTATGCAGCATAACCTAAGGAAATTTGACAAAAAAGAAATTGCATTTACATTTATACCTTTTATCAGGTTGCTACATTGTTAAAGGTGAAGTTCACATTTACATTTAAGTCTGTTCTGCCTCTCTATTCTGTTCCATTAATCTATCTGTTCCTACAGCAATGATTTATTTTTATTATTATGGTATTATAATATGTCCTAATGTCTTATAAGGTGAGTTCCCACTTTTAGTCTACTTTCTTAAAATTATATCGGCTTTTCATAAATGTTTAACTTTGAAGTTATAGGTGAAATCAGTGTTTCATGTTCCCGCCAAAATTCTGCTGAGATTTTGGCTGCAAATACATTGAACTTATAGATAAATTTGGGAAAAATTTAATAACTTTATAATGCGAACATGTCTCCTTTTATTAAGGTCTTATTTTATTATCTCTGCAAGATTTTACAAGTTTCTCTAAGAAGATATTGTGCTTTCTTCATAAACTTAATTCCTATTTATTTTATAGTTGGTGTTGCTATTTTGAGCAGCATCTTATTATCTATTATATTTTTAGTTGGTTTTTACCACAGAAGGCACTGGAATCCAAAGTGAAACATATATAGCAAATTGGTGAAGAGCAGAAAATATTAGCACTTCTATATTTGCTTATTTTTATTTTATTTAAAATTTTTATTCTGGGGAAAATAATTCCTAATGAACTAATACATTAGTATAATAGTAATAATAAAACTGAGAATAGCAGCTAATGTCTATAAGGAGCCAACTTTGTACTAGGAACTATTCAAGTATTAACTTATTTAATCCTCACAACAATCTAAGAGATGAGTATTATTATTATTATTTGCATTTTACAAATGAGAGAACTGAGGGAGAGAGTTGTTACCTAACTTGCCTAAATTCACACAAGTAGTAAGTGACAGGACAAGATTTGAACTCCGGCAATCTTATTCTTAGCTTTTATGCTATACTGTAGATAAAGTGCATAATTCAAGTTTATAAATACATGAATTTCGGGGTCATAAAAGTCTCATGAACTAAGTTGAATAGCTTTATGGCTTTTTAAAGATAAGAATCATCTACTATTTAAATGCTTTCCATATCAACCTTTAGAGGACCCATTATTATGAGACACGCGGCATAGAAAATGCTATTAATTTTTAAAGTTTATCTTGAATCTAGCAATTGCACTTAACTCTCTCATTAGATACACTAATTTGTTCATTCTCTTGGGTTTCCTATGTAGATGATCTTACCCTCTACAAATAATGACACTTTTATCTCTACCTTTCCAATTCCTATCATTGCTAATTATTTCCTTGTGATGTGTTGGCCAGGGCTTTCCATCCTGTATTGAACAGTAGGTGTGATAAAAGATATCCCATGCTTGTTGAGTCTAAAGTGCTTCTTTAAGCAGGATCTAGCTGACCCTCTTGAGTAAATGCTTTTATCACGTTAAGGACATGACGTTTGGTTCCAGTTTTCTTTTGTTTTGATAATTCATAAGTTGCAAATTTTTATTTTTCTCCTTTAGTCTACTAATATGGTGAATCCTATAGGTTAAGTTTTGATCACTAAGGCATTCTTGCATTCCTGGTATAATCTGTACTTAATCACCCTGTAGTAGTATTACTGTATTTTGAATTTAGTTAGCTAATATTTTATTATTTTCTCATCTATTTAATTTTGATATCAAGGATATAACACTAGACTAATAAAATGATGGGCATCTTATTCCCTCCTTTTTTCTTTTCTGGAAGAAATTTTATAAGATAAAGATTGTCTTCTTTTTAAAGTTTCACTTATCAGTATTTAAAGGAATGAATTTCAACTAAATATCAGGTAATTAAGCAGGGAGGATAAAGAGAAACTAAGGCTCTGTTACTGCATTTTGAGAGGACAATGACTTAGAATGTTTGCTATAAATCATCATAAGATAAGTGAGCTTTTAAGTTGCACAGCAGAGTTTTGAAATTTGTAATATTTGGTAAGTTTGGAAAGGATTAAGAACATTAGTGCTTTTGTATATCTGGCCCACTTGGTGGTGCCATTTTGGGTGCTAAAACAGTTTAAAAGACAGTTTCCTCCATAATTCTTGTCATATTATTAATGCAAAGAATTAAAGTAACTATGTCAACATAAGCTGTGTTTTATTGGACAAAATGAAAGATTAGAAGAAATAAGGCCCCAAGGGCAATTACTATAAAAATCAGATTTCTGGTAGAGACCACATTTGTTCCAGGGTAAAAATATTTCAAAGTACTCCCATGTTTTAAAAATGCATAATTCCCATTCAAGGCAAAGAGACACCTATTACCTGCTTTGATTGGGTTTGAGATGAGCTCACCTTAAGAACTGAAAGCTGAGAGCAGAATTTTCTAGCTTTCAGCTAACATTACAGCCAAGGATTTAGTTCATTTTAGGCCACGGATAAAGACTGCAAGACATTTGAGATCTTTTTACCTGCAGATTTGGTTTTGCTATTTTGTATTCCTGACAGTTTCTCACAGTAAATAGCTGGAAAAACCCGTAAGACATAAGCAAACTGCATGCTTGTTTTGGGGCAAAGCAAAGCTTTTGGAAAAGTGAAGCAAGGTACAGAGTGGGAAGTGGCAGCTGAAAGAAGAGCTGAGACTACCCTAAGTCCTTCTGACTGCTACAAAGAAGAAAAGGAGGGTGCAGAAAAAGTCCTGGGCCTGGAGTTTTAAAAATTTAAAAATTCTCAAATAATGTGATTACACCATGTCATGGACTCTGTGGTCATTCCCACCTTGGCTTGCATTGTGTTGATGCACAGTTTGAAGCAAAGTTACACTGAAATTGATAGCTGTGAAGCTACAGCATCAGATGGACCTTGCTAGAATGAAGCAATCAAAGTTGTGCAAAGTTTAAGCAAAAACATTCAATCCTGAATTTGACAGGCCATATCAAAGCAGGTTATATCATTAACCAAAGGTTGGATATAAATACATTGAGCTTAAGACGGTTGGGCATGCTGGAACACCTCAATCACATTTATACTCCTGTGAGCTAGCTTGTCAGCTATATGTGTATCCATCTCTATGTGTATAATAAAATAAATAGCAACCTAAGGAGGTGATTGAGTTCAATCTATATTATTTAATGATGGTTATAATACAGGAAAATATATTTATATTCCTAACAGAACAGAAGGTCAGTTTAAGCAACCAAACAAACCATCATTTCTTGGCCAAACATTTAGCCTGTGATTTTAATCAGCTACCAAAGTCAACAGAAAAATGCTGAATTTGTCATTTATAGGTGTCTTGAAACCCACTTTTAAAAAAAACACATGCTATTTTGAAATTGTTCAGCTTTTGTAGACAGAATTTAGAGTTTACATGTTAAGCCTCAACAAGGATTGTTTGACATTTCTGATCCAATTACTATTGGCTAGGACTCAGTTTGTACTAGTGATTAAGCCATAACAGGCATTCCTTTCTATTATTAAACTCATAGACTAGAAAGGTTTATCAGACCCAAATATACCAGGCATTTAAAATTGTGAACTTTTTGCTGCTAAATACTGATACCTAGAGTTTTCTATTCTACTGGTTTCATTGTGAAGCAACTGGAAAATGCTAAGATGTGTATGTGCTTATATATGTGTGCATGTGTGCATGTACATGTGTTTTATAGTCCTTCAAGGATAAGCATTCACCTTTATGGATATTCTAATTTAGATTAGAAAGCTGAGAAACACCGCATCCTTTTCATATATTAACTTTCAACTAGGGCATCCAGAGCCATATCCTAAATGCCGACTGGAATTACTGTCTCTTTTAGATGTAGAAGTTTGCTTCAGTAGACATTTATATGACAGCTTGATTATAAATGGTTTTGATTAATTCCTCAGCACATGCAAATTAGAACTTGCTTCTGAGGTTGAGTGCTAATGTGAAGGGATTAGCACTGCACACTGGGAATTCAAAACTCCCCAAAACAAGAGGGTGAAGCATCCTATCAACTCAGGAAAGGCCAAGTTTCAGAAACACATTTGCAGAGATTCCAGATATGAAAATAATTTTGTACAAATTTCACCTTGGTAATGTCTTTCAAACTATGTAGGAAGTTGAATTGTTTTACAGAAGGGCAGTCAACAATCTTCCTCAGTATAGCCTGGACTGAATGTTTCATTTTAGAAAAAGTAGTGGTATTTCAAGGACTTCTGATTGCCAAAATGATGCATAATTGAGAAAAGTCCAGACTGAGTTCTTTGCATGAGAACATGGAAAGTTTTAAAGTTTATTCTTTATAGAAACTATTGTACAATCTTAGAAAATGTGAAAGTGTAGCTCTTGGGCTTAAGTTTGAATTTTGCTTCTGATAAAGTCATAAGTTTCTTATGGCTTTCTCATTTGGTATCAGTTAGAGGTTATGTTCAGCTGCATGTAACAGAAAAGCAACTATGGTGGCTTAACCAAATAGGACTTACTTTTTGCCCCAGGTCAATAAAGCCTGGACATAAGCAATGCACAGTTGGTGTGATAGTCCCTGATACCTTCAGCATCCTGGACTTCTTTTTCCTTTTTGTTCCATTCTCCTTTTGGTTATTTTGTGGTTGAAAGACAAAATTCTCTAAACTTTCCTCCCTTCTTTATTCCAGGCACAAAGAATAAGAAAACTATGAGGAGGAAGGGATGCTACTTATATTAGGAAAGCAAAATCTATCCAAGAATTCCTAGCAGATTCTAGCTAATCTTACTGGTGAAACCATGTCATATAGCCAGCCTTTGCTGGAAGAGAGACTGAGAAAGAGGTGTTCTCTTTTTCCTTGGATGCATTACCAATAAAAATCCTATTCCCTGGCCCCAGCACCATACCATCTTTGCACAATGATTGTGGTACGAATTAAGGAGAGAGTGGGTATTGAGTAGGTAGCCAGCAGATTCTACCACATATTTATTCAAGATATTTACTAGTGTCCATTCTGATTTGGAAGTGCCTGTGACATTCTGATTGTTAGTTATTTTACATATCACACCTTCTTATCCTTTCCTTGACTAGGAATAGATTTTGTGCAAAAGAGAGCTGGAGCGCACAGAATTGGTGAGCTCAGAGCCAATAGTGACATCCTGAGAACTTGTTGCTGAGAAGTTCATTCTTCTGCAATTCTCCAGAGAAACCAAACAAGGACAACAACAATTAGTCATATCTTCAGAAAGACTAGGAAGGTATGTTAGATTGGAAACGCTGGATACGATATCAAAAGCAAATCCGACAGCATTCTTCATATGGTGGCCTAATTGAAACCTAAGGGACACACCATGTTTATGACATCTGTCTATACCTAGAGGATATCCTCTACAAATTTCATGAAAACATCTCCTAATCCTTCCAATATAGCCCAATAAAACTGGTAATATTATTAGCTCTGTCAATTGAGTGCTATGTAATGTGCCCAGAACAATTTATTTAGAACCTGGTTGCGTTGTAGCATTCCCCACTGGTTCACCCTGAGATACGAACCGCATCTCACTGATATTTATTTATTAATTAATCTTTTTATTTTCTTTTAAATATCAGAGTTCCTTGTTCACTGAATGCTCCCAGTTTATAATATGGTGTTCTTGTTTATTGGATGGTATTATAGGTAGAATTTTGGAGAAGATTTTTTCTGATCTTCATATTTTTTCTGTTTTCTCTCATTTCCTTTGTTATGTTTGTTTGAGTCATTGTGGTCCATTTTTGAAACCTGTTTCCAGTGTTTGCTGAATGCCCATTCACTTATTTCTTTTTAATTTGTAGGGTTGCTTTTTATTCCTTTTTTTCTTGCTGTTTATTGTGAAAAATTTCAAGCATTCAGAATAGAGTAGTACAATGATTAATATTAGATTGAACAATTATTAACACTTTGCTAAAATCTAAATATCTACATCTATATTTCTATCTATATGTCTTGCTGAATGATTTTAAAGAAATTCATAGATAACATGTTACATCTAATTATTCGTTATGATTAATAATATTAATTATTATATTTTCAATAGTATTGGAATTGAAATATATCAATATTATTATTGAAATATTATTGTAATATTATTGAAATATATTGAAATTATACTATATAATTATATATAATATTATATATAATTTCAGTATTATTAATTATTAAATATTAACAAA
Source organism: Myrmecophaga tridactyla (assembly GCA_004026745.1). Classification (NCBI taxonomy): domain Eukaryota; kingdom Metazoa; phylum Chordata; class Mammalia; order Pilosa; family Myrmecophagidae; genus Myrmecophaga; species Myrmecophaga tridactyla. The sequence continues at coordinate 15,095 of PVIY010036079.1, forward strand.
TTGATAAAACTTTAGACTGATAAAAATCAGGACAAAAAATTAAAAGAAAACAAAAACTACTACTTTCAGGAAAAAATGATGGGTTTTTATAAATAATGTGGACATTAAAGGTAATAACTTTTTGCCAATAAATCTGACAATTTAAATAAAAAAGACAGATTCCTTGAAAAACACAGTCTATCAGAACTGGCACAATAGAAAATCTGAGGAGCCCTATAATGATGAATAGAATTTATTATCAAAATATTTCCACACATCAACCTTGAGTCTCAAATGATAGCTTCAGTGGTGAATTCTATCAAACATTTAGGAAAGAAAAAATGATAGTCCTACAGATATTTTTGCAAAAATAGAAGAGGATGTAACACTTGCCAACTTGTTCTGTGAGGTCTGGGATTTAATTTTACCATACTTACCAGTAGATACATTAGCATGCTACCATTCATAGATGCTGGCAGAAGAAATGAGATCTGGGTCAGAGACAAAGGCAGCAAGCCACATGAGCACCAATATGTTTACTCTGCTACCCTAGTCTCTCTAACCACACAGTAGATGGGGAAGCCCCCTATCATGTAAGGAATTGCACGTGTAGGGAATTGCATGGCAAGAGAGGGATACAGAGCTTGGATAATCCATCACTTTTATAGCAAGCAGGAAACAAATCTGCTCTTTGTTGTACAGGGAGATATTACCTTACCCCTCAAGTTTGCTTGCTACAAGCACAACCTTTGGAAATGACCTGAGTAAAGAGCTGTCACTGCCTTGAATTCCTGACTATACCCAGCAGGAATATTCAGGGATACTCAGAACCCACAGCAATACAAATTCAGAAGCCATTGCATACCACAAGTAGCCAATAAATGAGGAATATGTTGCCTCCAAAATCCAAAGAGGCCAACTAGATGTTGTGCCTCTTTTTTTTTAATAGTAGGAGGAGGCAGATGCAAGAGTTTATCCTTCGCCTAAGAAGGAATCTCTAGACATTCCCCACACATAGAAGTTTCCCTGTGGTAGAAGGACCCTGTGTTTTGAGGGGTTTATTTCCCACCCCTGATGCAAATGCTTTACTAAGTTTAGAATAGTTTCTACTTTTCTTCTTGCTCACTAAGTCCAATCAACATAATACTGTGAACATAATGGGCCAGTGTGATACTTTGTGAGAGAGAGAGAGAGATAATCAGGGTATCTGCAGGCTAGATTATAAAATAGGCTAGACAGTTGATCTACCCCTGGGTTAGGATTGTGAAGTGTATTGCTGGCCTTGCCAGTTGAAAGCAAATGGCTTCCAGTGGTCTTTACTAATAGAAATTGAGAGAAAAATTTGCCACATTAATAGCTGCAAACTAGGTATCAGGGCATGTGTTTATTTGCTCAAGCAAAGATACCACATCTGGAAACAGCAGCTGCAATTAAAGTCACCACCTGGTTAAGTTTATGATAATCCACTGCCATCTTCCACCAGCATTCCATGATAAAATGGAAGTGGCATATAACGGATAGGGCTCCAGAGGGTCCTGAAGACACAAGTAAGTTACATGAGAAAATAGCCTGAATTTCTCTGTCCCCGATTCTAGCCACATAATCTTCTCTTTCTCAGCCCAGTGCTGTGACTTCTTGGAATGTTCCTTATGATCAGCTGACTGAAGAAGAGAAAATTTGGTTTACAGATGGCTTTGCAGGTTCTGCATGGTATATAGGTACCACCCAAAAGTGGCCATCTAAAGCATTACAGCTCCTTTCTGGGAGCTCACTAGTGGAAGTCTTTAGCAGAGGAAGATTTTTTTTAATCAAGTGGATAAGATAGTCTGTTCTTGTGGATACCAGTCAGCCCCTTTCTCAGTCACTCCAGCCATTGCCCAATGGGCTTATGAACAAAGTGGTCATGGTTGCAATGATGGAGGTTATGCATGGGCTCAGCAACATGGAATTCCACTCACTAAGGCTAATCTGACTGCAGCTACTACTGAGTGTCCAATATGCCAGCAGCAGAGACCCACATTCAGCCCCCAATATGGCACCATTCCCTGGGATTATCAGCCTGCTACATGGTGACAGGTTTATTAGATTGGACCACATCCATCATGGAAGGGGAAAATGACTTGTTCTACCTAATAGACACATGCTCTGGATATGGGTTTACCTTACTTGTGTGTAATGCTTCTGCCAAAACTACCATCCATGCACTTAAAGAATGCCTTATCCCCCATCATGATAATCCACACTGCATTGCTTCTGATCAAGGAACCCAGTTCATGGCAAGTGAAGTGTGGCAATGGGCACATGCTCATGAAATTCACTGTTTCATGAGTACATGTTCCCCACTATCCTGAAGCAGCTAGATTGATAGAAAGGTGGAATGACCTTTTGAAGGCTCAATTATGGTAGCAGCTGGGTGGCAGTGCCTTGCAGGGCTGGCACAGTGTTCTCCAGGTGGTGGTGTCTGCTCTGAATCAGCATCCGCTTTATGGTGCTGTGTCTCCAAACACCAGCATTCACAGTTCCAGGAATCAAGGGATAGAAATGGGAATGGCAGCACTCACTACTATCTCTAGTCCCTAGAAAAAGTTTTGTTTCCTGTCCCTGCAGCCTTAAGCTCTGCTTGTCTACAGGTTTTAGTTCTAAAAATATGAATATTGCCACCAGGAGATACAGTTATTATTCCCTTGAACTGGTAGTGAATACTGCTACCCAGCTACCTTGAACTCCTCATGCCTCTGAATCAACAAAGAAGGAAATTACTGTACTGGCTGGGTGATTGATTCTGATTATCAAGGGGAAATAGGACTGCTATTACACAAAGGAGGTAAAGAAGAGTTTGCCTAGAATACAGGATATCCTCCAGGGTGTCTCTTATTACTACCATGTCCTGTGATTAAAGTCAGTGAATAATTACAAAAACTCAATCCAGGCATGACTACCCATGCCCAGAAAGTTCAGGAATAATTGTTTGGGTCACTTCACCAGGTGAAGAACCAGATGAGGTGCTTGCTGAGGGTAAAGGGAATAAGGAATGGGTAGTGGAAGAAGATAGTTACAAATGTAAGCTCTGACCACATGACAGAAGTAAGGATTATACTAGTTATGAAACATTCTTTCTTGTTTTGTTATGAGTATGATTGTATACATACATAAAGTAAATATGTTTTCCTTATCTTATTTTCTTATGATAGGACATAAAATGTATTAACTCCATTTTGCTGTATTTAAGTTTTCTGATATCAAGTTTTAGAGTGAATATTACCCAAGCCTATTCTGGGGAGAGTTAGTGCATTTCCAGTTGTACAAACACAATTGAGTATTAGGTTAAAATTTGACTGTTATTTTTTTTTAGAGATTAAGTATGGTTTAATGAGATGTGTATATTTGCTAAGTTGACAAGAAATAGACTGTGATGGTTAAGTTTACATGTCACCTTGGCCAATGATAGTGCCCAGCTGTTTGGTCAAGCAGGCACTGGCCTGATTGTTTCTCTGAGGATATTCTGTGGTTTTAAATCCTCAGTAAGTGAATTGCATCCATGGCTAATTACACCCACAATAATCTGAGGAGATTGCCTTAAACAATGAGAGACATTCCATCTAATCAGCTGAAGGCCTTAAAAGGAGAAGTGATGATTTCAACAGTCAGAAGAGGGAATTTTCATTTCCATTTCAGCCAGTGAGCTTCTCCTAGCATTGAAAAGCTTCATCAGAGTTCCCAGCTTGCGACCTGCTCTAAGGAATTTGGACTGAATCCCCACTGTCAAGTGAGCCAATGCCTGTAAAAAAAAAACTCATAATATTTACATTATATATAATGTATGTGTGTGTGTGTGTGTGTGTATATATATATATATATATATATATATACATCCCATCTGTCCTGTTTCCCTAGGGAACCATAACTAATTTAAGGACATATATTTAGAATAACGGGAGTCTGAAATCTCACTGTTGGGGTAGATAGTTAGAAATATAGAAAAGGAGAACGCAATATATACCTGTGGTATTAGATTGGAATTGGAAGAATCTATATGATTTTTTGGTTTTATAGATACAGATTTATATAGAGAAATAAATACAACTGATAGCTGTATATGGTATATAAACATATCCAACACTTATATTTGATTTATGAACATCATTTTCCACTGAAGGGAACCAGAGATCCTTAGTGAAATGGTTGATTCAAGGATGGGGCAGGAAAAGTATAAGATATCTCTAGAATAGCTTATTGCCATCAGAATATTAAGGAAATGCTAACAGAATCATGGGACCCAGGGGCCAGTGTGAAGGGATTCTGACTGGTCAAATCTTGGACAATTTTAGTGTAAAATAAATAATAGAATTAATTATAATGGGAAGAATAAAAAACTAGAATACTGGTTACCAGGGGCTCAGATGGGGGTAGGGAATGGGGGAATTAATGTTTAAATTGTCCAGAGTATATATTTGGGGTAATGGAAAATTTTGAGCTTTTGGTAATGGGAGCACATCATTGTGAAAGTGAGTTGACAGCCCTGAATAATATGTTTGAACGTGGTTGAACGGGAAATTTTAGTTCGTATGTTTATTACTAGAATAAAAATTTTAAAAACCTGTACAACACAGTGAACCCTAATGTAAACCATAGAATATAGTTAATAGTATAATAATAATATTATTTCATTAATTAACAAATGAACCTCACTAATGCAAGATGTTAAATGGGTGAGGGAGGTTATATGGGAACCCTTTATTTTCTGCATGATTTGTCTGTAAATCTGTAACTTCTCAAATAAAAAATCCATCAGTCCTCTTTAAGTAAATAAATGAGTGAATAAGAAGAAAGGGAAAACTCTTCCTTACAGTAGAATGTCAATTAATACATTTACAAAGAATGATGGCATTAGAAAATCATCAGTGACTGATAATATTAGAGGATGAAAGTGTGATAATCAACAAGATATTTTTATTGTCTGAAAGAACTGATATTGAAAGCCCCCACATTAATTAATTACAAAGTGATATCAACCTCGTAGTGGAGAAACCTGGCAGTTTCCACCTTAAGTATATGATCTAAGTCGATGACAGCAATAATGGAATAAAACTGACATCACATGACACCCTCTTGATGTAATGACTTCTATTATATTACCGTCAATAGTGAATAATATGAATCTACTTATGAGAAAATGTTAGAAAAACCCAACTTGAGGGTAAACATTCAAAATAAGTGGCTCATAGTCCAACAAAATATAAAGGTTAAGACATGCAAAGAAAGGCTGAGGAGCTGTTCCAGATGAAGGGATTCTAAACAGATAATGACAAAGAGCAATGTGATAATCTAACTCAACCTGTCTGGATTGATCATTTAAATAACCGAAATATGGGGAACCCAGGATGGGAATGAGTGCTTGTAATTCTGTATAGTTTAATGTAATCCTGGATACATCCCAGAGTATGTTGAGCAGATAATTAAAACTATTGGCAGAGTCCCTTGAGGAATGTGAGAAGAAATGTGGAAGTATTAAACCTTACCACTGGGGAAACCCCTGATACTTTCTGGGACTCCCAGGTTAATAGGCCAAGCCCTTAATCTTGAGGCTTGCTCTTGTGAAGTTTATTTATATAGCAGAGAAACTAAGCCTACCTGAAGTTATGTCTAAGAGTTACTTCCAGAAGACGTCTTTTGTTGCTCGGATGTATCCTTTGTCTTTCCAAACCCAACTCTGCAAGTAAAATCTTTACCCTCCCCACTATGTGGGACATGACATCCAGGGGTGAAAGTTTCCCTGGCAAATGTGAGATATGACTCCCAAGGATGAGCCTGGCCCTGGCACTGTGGAATCAACAATGCCATCCTATCCAAAAGGGGAAAAAGAATTGTAATAAATAAGGTATCAGTGGCTGAGAGAGTTCAAATAGAGTCGTGAGGCTGCTCTTATGCAAGCTTCAACTAGATATTTCTATTTATCATCTGCCAAATCCCAATTAAAACCATTCCTGCCAACCCTAAAGAGCACCTAGGGCTGTATCTGAGATTTTACAAAGGTTCCATGCACTATGATTACTTTCAGAATTCTACAACCTCCAGATGAGTTCCTACGCCTGATAAATCCTGAAATGCAGAGGGGCCAGCCTCTCCAGAACATCAACTAGTTCCATCCCCCTATCTCATATTAAGAGCCCTTTCTAACATGAAAAAGTTAGAATAGGCATAGCTCAAATACCTCTAAAGATTAGGAGAAAGATCAAAAGAAAAGGAGGAGTTATAACAGAGAAGACAGGATTTAACAACTGAATATGACTGCTGAATCATTATATTGATATTTCTTTTAGTCTCCAGTGTCTTAGAGCAGCCAGAAGGAAACCAAAAATTGTGGAACTGAAACTCATATCAAACTCTGAGATCTGCTCTATAACTACTTGTTGTGGTACGCTTTTCAAATTTATTGCTTTTTTGTATATATGTTACTTTTCACATTAAAAAAAAAAAAGCAATGTGAGGTCCTGTATTGGATCCTGGACTGGGGAAAAATAGCTATAAAGGACATTATTGGGCCAATTAATGAATCTGAATATCGACTGGATTAGAAAATAGCATTGTATCTGTGTTAATTTTCCTGCTTTTGATATCTGTACTGTGATTAATCAAGTGAATGCCTTGTTCTTAAGAAGTATACACTGAAATACTTTGAGGTAAAGTGATATGATTTCTCTAACTTACTGTCAAATGGTTCAGAAAAACAATATGCATATAAATTAATATTTAAGAGAGAGGGGTAATGATAAGTCAAATGGGGCAAAATGTAAACAAGTAGTGAATATGGGTACAGGTCACATGGATTTCTTAATATTCTTGCAACTTTTTTAGAAATTTGAAAGCATATAAAAATAAAAACTTACCATAAAGTGCATGCAGTCCATGATTAAGATCACTAGGCAAACTGAAAAACAAAAACAGCAAACAATTGCAACTAACAAAAAAGGGAAAGAAAATAAAAAACAAAACTACTTCAGATGCACACTGTTATTTACCTTCTGTGATGCTAAATGGAGCTCAGAATGTACTTCTTTATTAAAAGGAAGATTTATTTGCTTTTAATAATAATCAAGAAATTAACTATTTACCATACAGAAGAATATATATATAATTTAAGAAATGTCTAATATTCTGTCATTGCAAATCAGAGCTCCGAAGATAGGTACATCCTTTCTCTGCTCCCCCTGGAATATAAACCTTTTATTCCAAGTAAATAAGCTAGTAAAGATAGGAGGGTCTATATATTTTTTTGTGTAACAAAAACATCTCAAGATTGCCCTGATAACAAAAGTGTTAAATGTACAAGCACAAGTAAAGGAACTGTATGTTGTCAGCAAATTTATTCAAAATATAGACAAAAAAAAAGGAGAAATCAGAAATAGGATGCTGTGAAAATACAAAAGGACCAGAGTCCTGTTAGTCCTGGTTTGTTTTTGTTTTTGTTTTTGTTTTTTACATAGAAATATCAAGTCAAGGATCACAATTATTCAAGTGCGCAGTACAATTATAGTACAATTTTGAACTAAAAATTCCCACGCCAGACCTTTTAAAACAAAACCGGCATAAATACAACTCTGTATGGGAAGCTTGGACAGAAAGGTTCCCATACCAAGTCCTATAAAATTGGTGTGATCATGTAATTCATGGTTCAGGAATACTTTTGAGACTTAAAGATGGTGCTGTTAATTATTTTGCTGGAGCAGTAGACATAAACTAGGTGAAGTATGTTTTTCCTTTGGCTCACTGAGAATCGTGGATGACATCTTATATAAGAAGCGAGTGCTAAATGTGGGCTGGTAGTCTTACTAGAAAACAGGCTGGGAAGTTCCATTTTCCTGAAAACACTCGACAGAGGCTAGCAATTTGCTTCTCTGGTGCCAGAGAGCCCTGACTGAGAATCGGGAGAAATGGTTATGGTTCAGCTGAGCCCCTGTCGTGTTCCCAGCACAGGACAAGTCACTGTGCTGCGGGGTCCCAGGTTCATTACTCATAAAATGATAGGGTTTAGACTAGGTAATTTCTGAGATCCTTTCTAATGCTGATTTTAAGTGTCTATGACCATGAATTAAGGAGGTGTGGAAAATGCAGCCTTACATTATTTTATGTAATGGAATTAAAAGCATGAAATTAAAGACACGATGAACTTCTGTGGTCAAATTTTGGCCAGAAGATATCAATCCCCCCACCCTGTGATTCACACATAACCCAGAGATCTCTAACCTCCTGACATTTCCATTTGATGTTTCAGATTAATACTACTTAAAATATAGTATTCTTTGCATATCCATTTGGCAATATCTTTTCCTGGTGAAAACAGGTCAAAGAAATATACCTAAGTGTTTATATGCACATGCAAGGGCCTAGAAAACACCTAGATATATGTACACGTAAATCCACATTCATATATGTATAGGTGTATGTGTAAACTGAGAAATAATGCTAGTACCGTAATGTGACATTCTTTACAATCAAAAGCATATACCTTCAGTCCTTCAAAAGCTGACTTTTCCTTCTTGGTTACTTTTGATATTACTCAAGTGTTACCAATTGACCATGGACATCAGTCATATGCAGCAAGTTATTAGTCATTGTGTGTGTTTTCTCTGAACTTCAGATAGTTAACCTTGGAATTTTCTATACTTTGATCATTAAAAATGGTATTTAACTAGAATTAAATGACATAAAATACATACATCACATTTAAATCTTAAATTTAAAGTAAAATTTAAGGAAGCAAAAATCTAATTCAAGACCTCTCTTACTAGTTTTGAACTTCCTTGATACAGTAGTTAGGGAATTATTTATTGAACACAGTGTACAATTAAGTCATCTTGACCCCTGCTTGTCATCAAAAGAGACACCCCACCGCCCTCCATTATTTTACGAATTTCATCTCATTTTCCAGATCTGTGCTTTCCAAACTGTGCAACACGACCTATTTGCATGGAAATGTTGCTAGAAACATTAAGTTTGGGAGAACACTGGATTAAATAATATTAAAGATTTCTTTTGCATGGACTTCCAAGGGTGCAATAAGCTGTTGTGAATTGTTACCCTCTAAGGAGCAAGCATGGAACATTGTTTCTCTTATTTGACCACTGAAAAGTGTTCCAAGAAACATACTCTGGGAATGCTGTTTTGGGTTCTTCAATGTTATGTCTGGTGATTATTTTAAGTCACTTTCAGAAAGCCTGCAGAAAGTCAAAATGAATTTCAGATAAATAAGTAAAAGAGGAATTGAGGATTTGGGTAAGAGAGAACAAACCTGCTTGTTGGGGGCTTGAACAGAAAAATAAGCCATGATTGCATAGACAGATTTGAGAGACTGAATGGTTGAGCAGGCACATATTTAGATAGGCCAAGAAACTGAGAGAACTGACGCTAATAAGGAAGGTCGGAAGTCAATGCAGAGTTCTCCAGAGACAAAGCCAAAGCAAGTTGAGTAGACAAGGCAAGGTAGAGGCTTGATTTAATTAGGCCTGGAATTGCAGGTAATATAGTCTCTCGGAGAACTAGGGTTTCCTTAGCTCACCCTAAGGAGAAAATTAGTTTGAAATACTCTGGAACTTGAAACAAATGACTTGTCATCTATCTCTGGCATCCCAAATGTGTGTGTGTGTGTGTGTGTGTGTGTGTGTGTGTGTGTGTGTGTGTGTGTGTGTGTGTGTGTGTGTGTGTGTGTTTCCCAGCTAAGCCCAGGCAGGCTCTATTTGGCAGTAAATGATGAAGGCAATCTGTTGGAGAGTGCAACACTTTACAAAGTCTTTTAAGTGGATTTTATATTCAGTTAAAGTCACCTGTGGGATGAGTAAGGTCCTATTCCTTGGATTTTTGGTTTTTGACCAAGAGTTGTTTTCAACAGTCTTTTTCATCCTGCGCAATGTTTCATTAGGATCTTGACAAAGTAAAAGCCCCAATTAGGTTTCCAAGTCTCTTGCATATTAAATTTAAAAACAATTCAGCCAATAACACACACTCTACTTAACTTTGTTTGGCTTTGAGCTATGAGAAAACTAGGAATCCCAGAAAGGTATTAATTTTCTCTTGTGTAAGGTGGTGCAGAGCTAGGAGTTCAGAACTGCTGTACTTGCAGCTCTTCAAGGTCATTAACAATTCAGACTCCTATTTTCCTACTCTGCCTTCCTTAGCGTGAGGCTTTGTCCTCTTGTTTGCAATTTGACTGCTGCTCCTCCAGGGATCACATACTCATTCCTGGCAGGAAGAAAGAGAAATGTCCACAGCCTATCCCCTAAAGCTTTGTCTTGTCTTGAAAAGGGAAGCTGTCGCCTTGGCATGTCTGCCTATATCTTACAAGCTAGAACTGGTAACATAGCATCCCCCTGCAAAGGAGTTTGGGGAGGTGAATATATTTAATATGAAGCTGGGATCATTTTTAGTCACCTTTAAGAAAATTGAAGTTCTGTTAGGCAAGAAGGAAGAGAAGAAGAGATATGGTAAATGACAGTGTCTGCCACACACTTGCTGTAGAAAAATTAAAAAACAAATAGAAGCGTTCCTCAGTTCTTTTTGTTCCAATTATTTACTTACTCATTCATTTACTTATTTTATGATGAAGCACTATATTCTTTCTCCCCCTTTCTCCCAGTCAGTACCTGTTTTGTGGATAGACTTCCTTTGCCTTACTTCAAATAGTTCCAACAACTTCCAGTCTATGTTGATAATTTTCTTA
>PVIY010036080.1:0-25732 GCA_004026745.1 Myrmecophaga tridactyla
ATCTAAGACCATAAAACTGTTAGAAGAAAATGTAGGGAAATATCTTATAAATCTTATACTAGAAGGCAGTTTCCTAGACCTTACACCCAAAGCAAGAGCACTGAAGAAATAAATAAATAAATGGGAACTCCTCAAAATTAAACACTTTTGAGCATCAAAGAACTTCATCAGGAAAGTAAAAAGACAGTCTACACAATGGGAGACAATATTTGGAAACGATATATCAGATAAAGGCCTAGTATCCAGAATTTATAAAGAGATTGTTCAACTCAACAACAAAAAGACAGACAACCCAATTACAAAATGGGCAAAAGATTTGAACAGACACTTCTCAGAAGAGGAAATACAAATGGCCAAAAGGCACATGAAAAGATGCTCAACTTCCCTGGCTATTAGAGAAATGCAAATCAAAACCACAATGAGATATCATCTCACACCCACCAGAATGGCCATTATCAATAAAACAGAAAATGCAAGTGCTGGAGAAGATGTGGAGAAAGAGGCACACTTATCCACTGTTGGTGGGAATGTCAAATGGTACAACCACTGTGGAAGCCAGTTTGGTGGTTCCTCAAAAAACTAAATATAGAATTGCCATATGACCTGGCAATGCCATTGTTAGTTATCCACTCAGAGGACATGAGGGCAAGGACACAAATGGACATTTGCACACCAATGTTTACAGCAGCATTATTTACAATTGCGAAGAGCTGGAAACAGCCAAAATGTCCATCAACAGAAGAGTGGCTAAACAAACTGTGGTACATACATACGATGGAATATTATCCAGCTGTAAGACAGAATAAAGTTATGAAGTGTGTAACAACATGATGGACCTTAAGGACATTATGCTGAGTGAGATTAGCCAGAAACAAAAGGACAAACTGTATGGTCTCACTGATATGAACTGACATTAGTGAATAAACTTGGAGAATGTCACTGGTAACAGAGACCATCAGGAGATAGAAATAGGGGATGGTAAGTCACCCATAAGGATGGCAACGTGAGTGGAACCACGCTGCCTGAAGCTCTGGATTGCATCCTGCCACCTACTCATCCAACTGATAAGCCCTTGCATCTGCCTCTTCAGGATGTCTACAAACGTGGTGGTACTGGTACCGTGCCTGTGGGCCAAGTGGAGACTGGTGTTCTCAAACCAGGCGTGGTGGTTGCCTTGGCTCCAGTCACTGTTATAAATGAAGTCAACTCTGTTGAAATGCACCGTGAAGCTTTGAGTGAAGCTCTTCGTGGGGACAATGTGGGCTTCAATGTCAAGAACATATGTGTAAAAGACGTTTGTCATGCAGTGTGGCTGGTGACAGCAAAAATAATCCAGCAATAGATGCAGCTGCCTTCACTGCTCAGGTGATCATCCTAAAACATCCAGGCCAAATCAGTGCTGGCTGTGCACTTGAGCTGGATTTTCACACAGCTCACGTTGCTTGCAAGTTTGCTGAGCTAAAGGAGAAGATGGGTCACTGTTCTGGCAAGAAACTGGAAGCTGGCCCCAAATTTCTGGTGATGCTGCCATCATTGATATGTCATTGATATGTTTCCATTGATATGGCATTGATATGGTTCCTGGCAAACCCATGTGTGTTGAGAGCTTCTCCTCCTCTGGGTCATTTTGCTGTTTGGGATGTAAGACAGGAAGCTGCTGTGGGTGTCATAAGGCAGTGGACAAGAAGGCTGCTAGAGCAGGCCAGGTCACCAAGGCTGCCCAGAAAACTCAGAAGGCTAACTGGACATTCCCCATAATGCCTACTGCCCAGTCTTAACTGGTGGAAGAATGGTCTCAGAACTGTTACCTCAGTTGGCCATTTAAGTTTAATAGTAAAAGACTAGTTAATGATAACAATGCATCTCAAAACCTTCAGAAGGAAAGGAATATTTTGTGGACCATTTGTTTTTGTGTGGCAGTTTTAAGTTATTAGTTTTTTTAATTAGTACTTTTTAAATGAAAACAACAAACAAAACCCTGTCACAGAATTTTGAGACCCATTAAAACAAAGGTTAATGAGAAACCTGTCTTCTTTTGAAAGGTCAACCTCGAATTGCTTCATCAAAAGACTTGAGTTGCTTATAACTTATTTCTGTTGTTCAATCTGCTGAAATTTGACAGTTCAGGGTTAAGTTTTTTAGGACAGAAATTAAAAGTTTTTTCATCTCCAAGGGGAGGGATCATCATTTAAGCTATTTTAAGTACTTACTAAAAAGCAGTGGTCTGTTGGTTGCTACCTTGGTTAGGATGGAAAAGTAGAGGGTATTTTGTAATGTTTATAAGCTTCCTTCGAAGACCAACTTCTGTAATAAAGGCCATGTGTTGCATATAGAATGCTTTTGTGTGGTTATGTCTATATCAATATTGAGGGAATGAGTTTATCGTATTTAGATTCTAGGAAAAATAAAAGGTGCTGGAAGTCAGAAAAAATATATATGTATATATCTGACATTGAAATAGGGAGAGCTCCAATCACCCAAGAAAACACCTGAGCCTCTGAAAAGTGGACAAAACTTTATTGCCTGTGGGCCCAGAGGACTCTCCGTCCAAAGTCTGAACCCTGAATATTCTTTGTTTCCAGATTATATAGGCTAGTAAGCAAGGTGGGAGTTACTATGGGAACGGGCAGTAAACACTGGAAAGGTACGGAATTTCTTTTGTCTGAGATGGGACATGCACAGAGGACCCCTATTCTGTGAATGTGACCCGCGCCAGGGTCTGCGGATGTGACCAGGGGCAGGCAGACGCCACATTTTGTTTTATTCCCTGCTTTTTACATACTTTAGGAGTACATAATTTCATACATAAATTCATAAGGTGATATGCATGAATACACATAAATTTATAAAGTTATACAACAATAATACTGAGGTGAACTCATAAAGTTAGACAGTAATACTAACATGAATTCATGAAGTTAGACAATAATAGTGAGGTTAAACTTGTAAATTACCTCAACATAAAATTTGTCCTTTTAACCATCCGTTTTTAAGTGTATGATTCAGGGCCATTAATTATACGAGAATGTTGCATGTTGTGCAACCATCACCGCTACCTGTTTCCAAAGTTTTCTCATTGCCTCACATGGAAATTCGGGACTCACTAAGTGAATCTCCCAATTCACTGCTTCCACCACCCCCTGGAAACCACTAACCTGCTTCTCTCCCTGTGAACTTGCCTATTATAGATAATTCATACGAGTGGACTCACGGGTGGGAAAATGCCCGAAAGTCAGGATGTTTCCATAACACAGTTAAGGGTGCGGACCTCGGAACACCAGGTCCTGCCAGGATGGAGTACTGTCCCAGCGAGCACATGATTATTTGCGGAAGGAAACATTCGAGCTCTGTCCAGCATGCCTGAGAATAATGTTGATGTGGCAGTTTGGGTGAAAAACAACTTACTAACAACCTTAAAAGATACTTTCTGTTTTGAAGCTTCTCAGTAAATAGAATGAGGAGCTCAGGGTCAAGGCTCTTGTCCTTTGAGACACAAGTCCCCTGCTCTCATCTTAAAAGACTCTCCTGTGTGAGTGTCTTTATTTTTCAGATTCGTGGTGCCTTCCTCGGCCCCTCGTGCTGAGCTGGTCTCAGCAATCACACAGTATTTGCCCTTTTGTGTCTGGCTTGTTTCACTTAGCGTGTTTCCAAGGTGCATCCGTGTTGTTGTGTGCCTCAGGACTTCATTCCTTTTCACACTGAAGAATGGGCCATTGTCTGCATGGACCACATGTGTTTGGCCATTCTTCGGTTGATGGACATGTGGGCTGCTTCCACCCTCTGGCTGTTGCGGATTATGCTGCAGTGAGCATTGGGGTGTAAGTATCTGTTTGAGTCCCTGTTTTTTATTTCTTTGGGTATTTGCCTTGAAGTGGAATTGCTGGCTCTATTGTCATTCTAATATTTTCAGGAACTGCCAAACTTCTTTCCACCGTGGCTTCACCATTTTACATTCCCACCAGTGATGTGATGTACAAGGGTTTCCATTCTTCTCATTCTCGCCACCACGTACCTGTTTTTGTTTTAAATAGTCATCCTAGTGGGTGTGAAGCGATACCTCACGGTTTTTATTGGCATTTCCCTGATGACTAGTGATGCGGAGCGTCTTTTCCTGTGCTTTTGGCCATTTGTCTATTTTCTTTGGAGAAATGTATACCCAAGGCCTTTGCCCATTTTGAATTACTTTGTCTTTTTTTATTGAGTTATAGGAGTTCATTATCTATTCTGATATTAAATTCTTATCAGATATAGGATTTGCAAAGGTTTTCTCCAGTTCTTCAGTTCTTTTCACTTTCTTAATAATGTCCTTTGATGCACAAAGGCTTTAATTTTGAAGTCCTTTTTATCTAGTTTTTGTTTGTCACTTGTGCTTTTAATATAAAATTTAAAACTCCATTCCAATTGCTCCATTACTGCCTTTACTTTGCATTTAGTTGCTTTTTTTGTCGTGTGCCAGTTTGATTCCCTCCGTCTTTCCTTTTCTGGATATTTTTTAGTTATTTTATTAGTGATTGCCTTTGTGGTTACAATTCAAATATTAAACTGCTAACAGTCTAGCTCACTTAGTACCAACCTATACAAACTTTAATCCTTTATCCCCATTCTCCCCCTTTACATTGCTATTGGCTCAGATTACAGATTACATCTTTATGCATTGTTTGCCCATTAACATAGATTTAAAATGTTATTTTACACTTTGGTCTGTCAAGTCATATGGTGGGTGGCAGTTACAAACCAAAAGTAGAATAATACAGCATTTTATATTTATTTCTGCTGTCACCTCTTCCAGTGCTCTTTATTTCTTTTTATGGCTTTGAGTTCCTGTCTAGAGTTCTTTATTTCAGCCTGAGGGGCTCCTTTTAGCATTAGGCCAGGTATTCTGGTAAGAACTCTTTCAGTTTTTGTTCATCTGTAAATATCATAATTTACCCTTCATTTCTGAAAGGTGATTTTGCCACATATAGAATTCTTAGTGACACTTGTTCTTTAAGGACTTTCAATATGCCACCCCACTGTCTTCCAGCCTGCATGGTTTCTGATGAGAAGTCCGCTGTTCATCTTACCAGGATCCCTTGTGTCATGGTCAGCTTCATGTGTCAACTTGGCCAAGTGGTGGTACCTATTTGTCTGGTTGGGCAAGTGCTGGTCTGTCTGTTGCAATGAGGACATTTCATAGAATTAGATCATGATCACATCAGCTGCATCCACAACTGATTCCATTTGTAATTAGCCAAGGGGTGTGTCTTCTGCAATGCGTGATGCTCAATCTAATCACTGGAAGCCTTTTAAGGAAGATTCAGAAGAGACAGGCTCTCTTCCTGCTTTAGCCAGCAAGCCTCTCCTGTGGAGTTCGCCCAGATCCTCCATTGGAATCATTGGCTTCACAGCCTGCCCTGCGAATTTTGGACTCTGCGTTCCCACGGTCACATGAGACACGTTTATAAATTTTATATTTGTGACTGTTACCTGTTGATTCAGTTTCTCTAGTGAACCCTAATATACCTTATACGTGACAAGTCGATTCTCTCTTGCTGCTTTCAAAATCCTCTCCTTTGTCTTTGGATTTTGATACAACTTTGCTGTAATGTGTATATTGCTGTTGCTCTTTTGGGGTGTCTCCTGCTTGGAGCTATTTGGGCTTCCTGGGTGTGCATATGCATGACTTTCATCAGATGTTGGAGTCAGCAGACACCACAGCATAAATGCAGCCCCAAAAGCTGGGCTGGCTTCCTTGGGTTTGCTTCCTGTTCTGGACATGACCGTGCATGCTTCACGGTCTCATAGCTCCGGGCCTTCAAGCAGATTCTAAACAAATATTTTGTCCAGCGTTTCTCCCTGCTCCCAGCTTTAGGGTTGGTTGGATTTGCCAGAAGCAGAACACTGCTGCTACCCTCCCGTGCTACCTGTGTGTGGGACAGGGAAGTGAGTGCTTGCCAGTGCAGCTGGGCTGCCTCCTACATGCTCTCTACAGGATGCTGGGCTTCTCCTTACAATGCTGAGCCTGTGAGAGCATGTGGGCAATCAGGATTAGAGCTGTGTGCTTTATGGGGCTCTGCCTGATGGAAGGAAGCAAGCAGGGTGAAGGAGGGAAGGGCTCAGAGGAGAGGTGAAGGAGGTGTACAGAGGTGGCATGAGCAACCTCAGGAACCAGACTTCCTAGTGGGCTGTGGCACAGGGCAGCAGAGCAGTGCAAGTGTGCATGTGTAACTGCATATAGACATGTGTGGGCATGTGAGTGTGTGAGAGTGCATGTGCAGGCATGTGTGAGTGCGTCTGTGTGTGTGCATGTGTGAGTGCACGTGTGCATATGTGTGTGAGAGTATATGTGGGCATGTGTGAGTGCACATGTACACCTGTGTGTGAGCACAGATCTCATGATCCGTTGCCTATGCAGGTGGACTCAGGAATCCTATGGACTAGGTTCAAATCCCAATTTTCCCACCAAATATCTGTGCAGCTGGTCCTTGGTGCCTCAGTTTCCCCACCTTTAAAATGGGTACAGTAGATCTGTGCAGAGTATGTAGGTCACTATGTGTGAAGTTCTAAGGATGGCTTGGACGCAAGGCAAACACTGAACAAAGGTTAACTGTTCATAGTAACAGAAGTCACTCTTCAGTGAAGCCTGTGCCTTTACCCCACCCTGCTGGGCACACAGCTGAGAGCAGCGCATCCCCCACTTGCCCCACCTCCTGGTGTAGGGCTGGACAAGGGCTGGGCTCAGGGATGGATGTGGGCTGTGGAGCTGGGAAAGAAAAGGGGCTGGACAAAGCCTAGGCACAGGCCTGGAGTGGGGCTGGGAGCTGGGCTGGGAGCTGGGTTGAGTGTTGGGCTGGGTGCTGGGCTGAGTGCAGGTCTGGGAGCTGGGCTGAGTGCTGGACT
This sequence comes from Myrmecophaga tridactyla, assembly GCA_004026745.1. Classification (NCBI taxonomy): domain Eukaryota; kingdom Metazoa; phylum Chordata; class Mammalia; order Pilosa; family Myrmecophagidae; genus Myrmecophaga; species Myrmecophaga tridactyla. The sequence continues at coordinate 6,880 of PVIY010036080.1, forward strand.
GGAAGCTGGGATGGGAGCAGGGCTGGGTGCTGGGCTGGGAACTGGGCTGGGTGCTGGGCTAGGAATGGGGTTGGGAGCTGGTTTGAGTGTGGGGCTGGGAGCTGGGCTGGGAATGGGGCTGGGTGCTGGGCTGGGAGCTGGGCTGGGTGCTAGGCTGGGAGTGGGGCTGGGAACAAATTTGGAGGACAAACATCTGCCATGGCGGGCTGCTTTCTTCACCAGGTGTGAGAACAAGGGAATATTTCTTTTATTTCCCGTTCTGGTGTTTGAGACCTTGAGAATCACCAAGTGCTTCCTGATGTCTGACTCTGGGCTCTTTATTTCATGTCCATTTCTTCTTGCTCTTTGTTCTGAGAATGTGCAGGTCTCCTTTGGAACCACCTGTCAGCCTTTGATCCTTGCACTCAGCTGCAGCCTTTCGGATGTTGAGAAGCTCGTGGGGGACATAGAGGCCCATGGGAGGGGCAGGGCCCTGGCCCTTCCTTCTGGGGTCTGGAGTCCTCAAGTCCTCTCTCTGAGCTGGCCCCTCTCTTCACACCTCGGTGCTGCCCCAGGCTGAGGCGGCTGGGACCCCTGGAGGGTTCATGGATCCTCATTCTGAGAGCAGTTCTTCCGGGGTCTTGCAAAGGACACACTATTTTTGCTACCTCTGAGATACGCCCTCCACCCCTTCTCAGACCTGCTTGGAGAAGTAAAGAGCTCTCTCCGTCCTCTCCCCTGATCCCTCGGGGAGCAGCTGGGGCCAGGGGAGCAGTCCTGAAGGCCTCACACACCTGCCCACCTGCAGTTCTCCCCACCCCCAGGGGACTCGGAGCAGGAGATGATGCTGACCACCAGGACCCCCAAGGCCACGGTGGGGGGCCTGAGCCCCTCCAAGGAGTACACCCTGCAGGTCTTCCAGCTCATGGGCTCCAGGTGTGTCCCGGTGGCTCAGAGGGTGTTCATGAGTAAGTCCACTGCCCCCAGGCCCAATTCCAGACCCTGGGGTAGGCATGAGACAGGAGGTTGGGCTGGAGCCTGGGTCTGGGTTCGAGCCCCAGCTGGGCCTCTGTTTCCCACTCCTGTACTCCCCATCTGCACCCCCAACCCCAGGACTGGAGGACTCAGGCACCTGCCCTGTGCCCTATAGGGAGGGCTGCGCCTGCCGGCCACAGCCACATCCTCCCCTGACCTCTTCTGAGCCAACCACTCCAGCCCCTGCCTTAGACCCCCTCCCCCACCCCAATCACGAGGGGCTGACCGCTCCCATCTGCCTGCAATTGAAGATCTGAAGCGCATCTCCATGAGTGGGAGCCTTGAAGCCTACCCCCTGCCAGCTGGGGAGCCCAGGGCCTGAGCTGACATCTGAGCCTCCAGTCACCTTGGCCCCAATTCAGGGCCCACACAGTCTTGCTGAGTCAGAGTGGAGGGAGGGCAGGTCATTGGGTAGAAGGACACATGCCAGCCTCTCAGCTCTGCTCCACATGAGGGTGGGAAGTGCCTCCTCATATCCAACCTCATACTCTCTAGCTTTAACTTAAGTCTGCCTGTGCTCTCTTAGATTCATTCAAACCCAAGCCACTGGGGGCAGGTCCCTGCTGGGGTTGAAGTGGGGGTCCTGGTGCCTGGTTCCACTAGCTCCACCCCCTCAGGAACCCTCAGCCTGAGCTCTGAGAGGTGAGAGGTGACAGCACTGTGATTGCCCCCAGGGGTTCCCAGTGAGGGACGGCCTGAGTGGAACTAGTCCCAGAGCCCTGGGGGAGAGGCCCCCCCTCACAGCCAACCCCAGGCCCGAAGAGGCAGAGCTGCTGGGCAGCCTCCTCTCGGGGGAGAGGGGCTGCCAGTGAGTGGACAGAGGGCAAGCGGCTGCCGTGGACCAGCACACAGGGGCCCAGCATTTTCCCTCTGCCTCCCTCATCAGAACTGGGATGTCCATGACTTTGTCTCCTCCTCCAGAGGACAGGGCACCCGAAGTCTCTCAGTGGACATGGAGTGTCTCCTCCATCAGTGCAGGGCCTGCGCCTCCCCCATTAGACTAGCACTTTCAACCTTCTGAGGAGTCAGAGCCCACGTATCCCCTGGGGGCCTGGCCCCGGGCCCTGGGGCTGTCCTCCAGACACTGCAAAGCCCCCCGAGTGGCCCTGACTCTGGGGGGTGCCCTTGTCTCAAAGGACACTGGGTGGTCGGACAAGTGTATCTCCTTCCCGTGAGGCCTCAGGCCAGGCCCCTGGCAGTCCCAGGAAGCTGTACCGGTCCTGCGGGCTCTGTGGTAGGAGCTGTCCATGGTGCTGACCGCGCGCAGTCCTTCCCTGCTCTGCCACCACCAGCCCCTGGAAACTGCGTGCTCCTCCACCGCTCCAGATGCGGGCAGGCAGCAGGCATGTGGGCAGCAGGTGCCCAGGGCTCACAGCTGCTCCACCCCTTACTGGACTGGACACCGCGGAATGATTTAGTGGGGTCAGAGTATGTAATATTTCTACAGCTCTGTTATCTCGGTGGCTGTTGGTTGTTACTATCAACCCCCCTTTGGGGGTTGCTGGGAAGGGCTGGGATCATTGAGCAACATTCGTTTCATCCCTTCCGATGCTCCTCAGGTGGGTCTGTACCCAGCCCCTCTCCTACTCTTGGGGCGAGAGCCAGAGGCCCCCAGCCTGTCCTACCCACCCCTCTCCTTGCATCTCCTCTCCTCTCCCCTGCCCACCCCCAGGATGGCAATCCTGGGCAGTGTGGGATGAACTCAGCAGCACCCTGGGGCCCAGGGCATGCAGACTTCGGCCAGCACCTCACCCCACCCGCCCAGCCGGTCCCCAGTTCCACTGAACGCCTCCCACTCCCAAGGATGTGGTCTCCCCTGGTGGATGGGTCCTGGACCCCAGCAGCTTCCAGCTCGTCAGAGACTTCCTCACCTGTGTCATCATGCACTTCGAAATCGGACCGGATAAAGTCCAAGTGGTGGGTACACCTTCCTGCCCCCACCCAAGCCCATGGTGAGGCCCCCATTCCTCGGTGGAGGCCTGCACCTGGGGACATGGGCAGGACACTCAGCCAGCCCCCTGGCCAACCCCAGCCAGAAACAGATTTCAGTGGCCTGGCCTCTCCCCATGGCCCCCCTCTGTGGCCCCCTCTGTGGCCTGGATAGGCTGTGTGACCTCTTTCAACCCTAGCCAGCTCAGGGCTGGGGTGGCCTTTCCAGCCTGCATGGCAGAACAGCTGTCTGTGAGCTGCAGACCTTCTGACGACTTCCCTGTGTGGACAGTCCAGGGGCTCCCGCAAACCCAAGCCTCCTTCTCTGGAGATGGGGCAGCTGGTTGTCCAGGGAGCCTGTGGGGGAGGCTGTATCTGCAGAGCAAGCGTCACATGGGGCGTCCCAGCCCGCGGGGCAGTGCAGACGTGGCCCCTCAGGCCATACCTTGAGCGCCCCTCCCCCCAGGCCTGACTCAGTACAGTGAGACCCCCCCATGCCAGTGGGACCTGAACTCATTCAGCGCCAAGGAGAAGGTTCTGGAAGCCATGCACACCCTCCACTACAGAAGGTGGAGCTCGCTAACAGGTACAGCCAGGCCCCTCCTGCTCCCTCTCTCTGCACCTGGGTAGAGCCCACCCCACCCCCACTCGAGGTCCACTCAGCGACTTCCCTTGGCACCTCCGGATCCTGAAAACAAGCAGTTCCCAAGAGCCAGTGTGAACGGCGAGGGGCCAGGCAGCTTGTAAAGTCCCCTCTTTATTTACCTCCAGCAACACGGGGGTTTCTGCCGGGCAGTGCTGTTAAAAGCAAACTGCCCACCCCTGCCTGAGAGAGGCCCATGGTGGGCCCATGCGCCCCATCCCCAGCGCCACGTGTGGCCGGGCCCCAGGGAGCTGGGGCAGGCAGGAGGGTTGGGCTGTGGGGTGGAGACCGCCAGTCACGCTGTCCCCGCTCCAGGCCCCAACCTGGTGCACGCACTGGTGCAGACCCTGAGGCCAGCGGCGGGCACCCATCTGGATGCGGCGAGGGTGGCGATCGTGGTGACAGGCGGCAAGTCCCAGGCCCGTGCGCATTGGTGGCCCGTGGCCTTGGGGAGCTGGGCATGGGCGTCTTCTCCGTGGGTGAGCCCACCTGCAGCCCCTGCCCTCGCCTGGGCTCGGGGGGCGCCTTGGAGCAGGGGTGGTGGCTCCATGAGCAGGCCAGCACTGCCTGCCCAGGCCCCTGCTGCCTGTCAGCCCCCTGGTGCGCGGCCCCCAAACCCTGCACCTCCGCCCTGCCCGAGTCCCCTGCAGCTCAGGCCTCGCTCCCACTCACTTGGGAAGGAAGCTCCAGCTGTGGGGGACGCACCTGGGGAAGCCCCAGCTCCCGTGGCAGCCCTCTGCCCACCCCTGGGGGCATGGCAGCCTTGTGGGATGCCCACTCGCAGGTTCCCCCGGTGACCACGCCGCACCCTGCACACCCCATCCCCACAGAGACTTGGGGCGCAGCCGTGGGGAACCTCGGCCTGGGAAAGGAGCAGGGGCTCGTGGCTGAGGCGGAGGCCTGGGTGCGTGAGCAGCGCCCTCACCCTTGGGGCCCGCGGGGCGGCAGGCCCCGTGCTGGCAGCAGCCGTGTCTGGTACCGTGAGGGGGGTCTCACGTGGTGTCCCCTGCTGGGGAGGGAGGCAGGACAGGTGCTGGGCCCGCTGACCACAGCACTCCCTCCCACAGTCACAGCGGCAGTGGCTGCCCCCACCCAGGACCTCTGCCCTGCCCCCAGCAACCTGGTCCTGACCCAGGTGACCTCTTCCAGTGTCCACCTGTCCTGGATGCCCGCCGCCCAGGGCTCCTTGGTACCTGATCATGTGGCAGCCGTCTGGGGCGGTGCCCCCAGGGAGGTGAGAACTAGCTCTCTGCCACCCCACCTTGGGCAGAGCCCCTCACCCTGGGCACAGGCCCCGCCCTGGGCACAGCCCCCCACTTTGGGATAGAGCCCCCTCTAGAACCCATGTGGGGGTTGGATGAGGCCATCTTCACACAGCAGACAGTTCTGAAGACAGCAGTCAGGGCCTGGACTGGGCAGGGGCCGGGGGTGCTAGACTTTAGAGGCCGCGCTTGGCACTCCCTGGCATCCTGGCATCCAGACCGACTGCCTGCCTAGGGGCCAAGCCCAAGGGTGAGGGCAGGGGACCCCCACTTGGCTGAGCATCCCTGGCCAGCGTCCAGCCCCTGTGCCCCCAGCTCTCACCTGCTCTGTTCCAGGAGGTGGCAGAGGGAACTGCCTCATCCGCAACCTGACCAGCAACATGGAGTACTTAGTCTCGATGGTTCCTGTCCATGAGGCGTGGTGTCAGTGAGGGTCTCTGGGGCCTAGTGGCCACAGGTGGATGGGCTGGGGTGGGCCAGGCCCAGGCAGAGGCCATCCTTGCTTTTTGCCTGCAGTGGAGCGCCTGGCCACTCTGACCCTCCGTGTCTTCTTCTGAATGCCACCCATGTTCTTGGCGGCATCACCACAACCATAATCCTGCACTGACTGTGCTACCGTTTGTGCAGCTAGTCTCTGGCCCGGCCCACAGGCAGGTGCTTCACGCCTGTCCTCAGGCACCCCCAGCTCTGCTGTGTACCCCCACACAATTTTATTGAGATCACTCCCCCACCACCCGCCACCTGTGCAGGATCTTGGTGCATGCCGAGCAGAGTTAAAGCATTTCATTTCCCCCCCCCAAACCCCCTGCAGCCTAAGCTGTCATCCCCAACCCTGTCTCTGGACAGGCCTCTTCTGGGTATTTCATGGAGGTGCAGCCCTGGCGTGGCCCCTGGAGGCCATTAGCCAGCGAGGTTGGGTCATCCTGCAGGCTGAGCATCGCCCGGGGGAAGTGCTGGTGTCCAGGGCTGTAGCGGGGGCCTTTGCCCACAGGGAAACTTGAACTCACGGGGCTGCCCCCTGGTACTTCAGTCCTCTTCACCCGCGGGCGGCCGTGTGACTCCTCTGCTTCCAAGTGGGTCTCTGCATGCTCTTAAAGCCACCCCCACCCCAGAGACTCTGCCTTTGCCCCTTGCACTGACTCTCGCCGCTGTGACGCCCTACACACTCCACCTTACCTGGCAGCCCTTGGTGGGGGCCACACAATACCTGGTCTGATGCTCACCCAAGGGCAGGGGGTGGGGCAAAAGGTACACAGGACCCTGGGCTGGGGAGGCAGGGGAGGGTGATGGGGGTGGGAGCCTGGGGGTAGGTGGGTGCTGGGGCCTGGGGGGCAGGTGGGTGCTGGGAGCCTGGGGGTCCAGGCAGAGCAGCCCGTGACACCATCCCTCTCTGAGCCCAGATGCAGGTGGAGTGGTCTGAGCGCTGCTGGCTGGCCTGCAGCCTGGCAGCGCCTATGATATCTTGGTGCAGAGCCTGCAAGGGCCCGAGACCAGCGAGGCGCAGGGCGTCCATGCCAGGACCTGTGAGTGCCCCTTGCTGCCAGAGCACTAGCCGCTGCCCCCTCTGGCTGCTCTGTGTCCCCAGGGGTTGGAACCCCAACCCAGCAGTCCGGTGGCTGAGGCGCGATGTGCTTTGCACAGCCCTGGCCACCCCGAGACCCCTGGGCTTCTCGGATGTGAGCCACAACTCAGCCCGCGTGTGGTGGGCAGGCGCTGCTAGGCCCAGGCGCTTGAGCTGGGTGGCCTAAGCGTCCAGCAAGGGCAGTAACGTGGGGTAGGTGAGAGCAGGGACGCCCATGCGTCCCTCCCGGCACTCGGGCATCAAGTGGCTGGCATGGGCGCCGCATCTCCCCTGGTCCAGCCTCGGAGCTTGGTGCAGGGACCCCGTGTCAGCCCTAGGAATGGTGCGAAGCAAGTCTGCTTGCCGACATGAGGGCAATATGCCTGCTGGGCACTGGGGCGCTGGGAGAGGCCTAGGGAGGCAAGTCCTGTCCAGGGATCCCTGGACAAACTGTCCCCACCTTTGGGGGCTGGGTGGCCCCTGGCAGCACACTCTGGCCTGCAGTTGGGGTCCCCCCTGGTGGCACTACCCCCAGCCCCCGCCCACAGGTTGAGGCCTCTAGGAATGCCAGCTCAGCCACTCTGGGCCCCCTCTTCTCCGCCACCACATTCTCTGTGTGGGTCACTGGTGTCTACCCCGGGGGCGGTGTCTACCGGCCGCGGGACCACTGGGCAGAGTCCGGGAGGGCGGGGCTGGGGGCGAAGCAGGCATGACCGTGAGTCAAGAGGGTGCAGTATGGCCAGGGTCTGGGGCGCAGGGCTGTGTGCTGTGGCTGGGCGGCGTTTCCATCAGTGAGTCCTAATCGGCGTGTGTGCACGACGTGTCTCCCTGGGCCATGCTGAGCCCGTGTGTGGCCGGGACCTGGACAAGCGGTTGGACCATAGGGTGCCGTGGAGGCCCAGAGCGGGGGCTGGTCCCACCCTTCTCCCAGGATGCAGCCCTGTGGGAACTCCAGCCAGCACCGCTGCCACAGCGCCCAGACATGGATGGATCTGATGAGCCCCTCAGAGCCTTTGGGGGGAACAGGGGGCCTCTCAGGGACAGCCAGCCGGAGCTCCAGACTCTGCTGCCCCTTACTGGGGGGGCGGGGAAGGAGGCCCTGGGGCTCCCAGTTTCCGAGACCCCAGAGTCTGGCCCTCTGGAGCAATGCCTGGGTCTGTGAGACCCCCAACCTGGGGACAGTCTCCCAGGGGATGGTCCCAGGGTGACCCTGCACCAGGAGGCCCCCTACACAAAGGCAGGTCAGGCAGCGGGGCAGGGGTGCTGGGCAGGGGTGCTGGGGCACGGGTGGGGGGTGAGACCCAGGGTGAGGTGTGTAGAGGGCTGTGGGGGCACCGTGGGAGCTGTCCCTCCAGCCGCATTTCTGAAGCATGATTGGTGGCCTGGTGCCCCCTGCAGTGAGCCGGCCCTCCCACTAGGCCCTGGCCTCAGAGGCCCCTGACAGCCTGAGGGTGAGCTGGACGCCCCCGCTCGGCCACGTCCTCTGTCCTCTGCCACCGGCTCAGCTGTGCGCTGGCCTCCTACTTGGAGCTGGAGAAGTCGGTGAGCCTCCACCCCTCAGCAGCCTGCCCCGCCCTCCAGCCCAACAGCTCCCTCCCAGGTAAGTCCCACCTCCCTCGGGGCCGCCCTCCCCCAGCCCAGCCCCCAGGGCCTCTCAGCCTCTCCCGGGTGAGCAGAGCAGGGGCAAGAGGCTGGGGTTGGGCTGGGGGAATCCAGGTGGGCCAAGGACCGCCCAGCCACCCTTGAGGGCTTGGGAACCTCAGCTTGGGGGGCCCCAGTGGGAGCTGGTGCCCGTGGGGAGTCGCCGCAGCTCTGAGCACAGGAGCTGGTTTCCGCCCGGGCCTGGGGGCTGTGCCCACTGCCCATGACATTTCCCAGTCACTTTGTACCTACAAGCAGCCTAGAGGGCTGGGAGCCAGCCGGGAGGGACAGGGTGAGGAGGGCCCTCTGTGGGAAGGGGTTTGCGTTGTTGCGTTGGGGGCAGGGCCACGAAGCTGCGGGCTGGGCCGAGGGGAGGGAATAATGAACCCCACAAAGAAATCACCTTTTTCTCTGTTGGGGGGGGCGGAGCCTGGGGCCGGAGGCGCAGCTCCTGCGAATTTCTGCAGCAGGAAGTGGGTGCCCTGGGGCTCTGCTTGGGGTGGGGTGTCTGAAATGTGGACGGTGGGGCTCGTGCTTCCGGGAGGCCCCCCCATCCATAGGTGGGTGTCCTAAGCAGGGGTGTGTGAGCGCACCCGGGTGGCTGAGGGGCCTGGAGGGGGCTAGGCCGTGGTACCACCCAGCCGAGCTCTCTCGGGGCTGCAGGCAGACCCCTGCCCTGCCTGCCGAGAGACCCATCTGGCCCCGGATGTGAGCGGAGCCCCCGCTGTCGCCTTCTTTTTCATTGCGCCTCTCGCATTGCTGCCCTTGGCCTCTGCTCTCCCTCTCTCTCTCTCCCCTGCCTCTCCCTCTCCCACCTGGACGCCTCTGACTGCTCCCTCCTGGCCCCTCCTCCCGGCCTCCCCTCTCACTGCTCCCTGCGCTGTGCCCCCCCAGAATTCGACCTGATGGCCACTTTCGGCCTGGTGGGGAAGGAGTACGCCTCCCTCAGGGGGCTGGCCATGGAGGCCTCCGCCTTCGGCCAGATCCGGACCTTCACACTCTTCAAGGATGCCCAGGTGGGTGGGGTCTGTGGGCGGGCGCGGGGCCACACCCAGCCCAGTGACAGCAGCAGAGGACAGATCTTTGGGTCCCAAAAGGAAATGTGGCCAAAGTGCTGGGAATCCAGAACCGGGTCAGTCGTGAAGTGGGGGGGCCTGGGTTGGGCAGTGGGAGGAGACCCAACAGGGCTGGAAAAGGCCACTCATGGAAAAGTTCCCCCGGGGCTGACAGCCTCTGGACGTAGGCTCTGAAGTTAACCAGATCTACCTGGTAGAATGAGGCCCACCTCCTTCGCGTGGATTTTGGGCCTTTCTTCCCAGGTGGCCCAAGGACTGATCAAACCTGCAGTATTTTGCAAAGAGCCACCAAATTTATCCCCTTGGGAATGCTTGCCTGGTGTTTGCTGTTCTAATCGGATTGAGGAAATCGTAGGATTGCAAGAAAGGGCTCCTCCATGAGTGACCCCGAGAGAGATTGGCCATGCTCCCTGGTAACTAATGGCCATCGTGTTTTATTCTTGGAGAGATCCTAAATTGTAGATATACACAGCATCATTTTCCTTAAGTTAAAATGTTTTAAATAATAAAGGTAAGTCATATTCAGTAATAAAAATTTGAAAAATGCAAAGAGTATATGCACTCCACACATGCACGTGCGTGCACGCACACAGCACATGTTCATAAAGTTCACATACAACATACACGCACACTCACACGGCACAGACACAGACTCCCCACGTGGGGCACACTGTTGCACACACACACGGCACCGTGAAGCCTGGGTTTCCCCAGCGTGGCGCCTTCACTCCTCACACCCCCACCCCTGCCGTCTGTTCACCTTTTAACTTATTTCCAGGGTGGTATACAGTTTTCATTTGTGCGCCACTCCTTGCTTGGTGGCTCGGTTCCTTGGGTCTAGTCTAATCTGACAAATGAACGGGACACACCTGGAATCCAGAGGCAGCTCCAGGTTCACACATTGTGGCTGTGCCCCATGTCCCAGCTTTTAGGGCAAACACCCCCAGGGATGAGCCGGAGTTGCCAAATGCCACAGCGGCTGTTCCCCAACTACCTGATTTAATCATCGCTTTCCACAAATCCCAGCGTCCTCACCCGGGCAACGAGTGCTCCATGTTTGCCTGTTGTCCTGGAGTTCAGAGTCCAGGAGGGCAGATATTAAATCATCCCACAGGCCTGGTCCCCAGCACAGGTGTGGATGACGCCTAACACAGGTGTGGATGCCCAGCACAGGTGTGGATGCCCAGCACAGGTGACAGCTGTGGTTCCCCACTGTGGTAGCTGCCATGAAGGAGATTTGGGGCTCCCTAAGAGCAGAAGGGGTCCTTCTCTGCGATAGGGTCTGGAAGTCCCCCTGAGGAAGGGATGTGTGAGCTGCTCTGAAAGAGGAGTGGGAGCCGCAGGGGGAGAGCAGGGGAGAAGGATGCTCAGGAAGAAGGAGTAGCACATGCCAAGGCCCTAGGGCCAGTCAGCTGAAGGGCTCTCAGGACAGACCAGGCTGGGTCTTGTGGGCCTCGGTTTCTATCCTAAGAGCAAGTGAAGGTCATATGGGGCTGCAGGCCATCAGGAACCATCTTACTGGTGACCCACGACCCTGCCGCACCCTGGCCTACTGAGCCTGGATAGGCCAAGGCCCCATCCCAGACTTCCACGGTCTGCCCAGTCTGAGCTCTGGCGCAGTGTGGGTTGGTGGGGGCGGCTCTCAAGGGCAGAGAGAGTGGTGGCCTCTTGGACCCCCAGGGTACAGAACCAGGGATCTTCCCTAGTCTCCTTCACCCACAGAGGCCCCGCCTGAGGCCTCTCAGGCCTGAGGCCACCCATGGCATTGGGCCCTGGCGGGATGGTGCTCCTTCAGCTGGAGATTTCTGGTTGGATTTGGGGGTGAAAGGGCCGGGTCCACTCCCTGAGCTCAGGCCACCGCCTGCACCCAGGCCAGTGCTTCTCAGCCCCTCCCTGGAGTGCCCGGCCCAGCCCGTTACTGACCAGGAAGTTGAAGCAGGGGAGGCCACTGTGGCTCCCTGCAGCCCCGCTGCTCCAGGCTCTGGTGAAGGCAGTGTGCATGCAGGGGTCCAGCCTGACCGGCGGTGCCTCCTCAGGGGCAGGGCTGCAGGGCCCCTGGGCCTGACCTCTTCTCTGGGCCCCATGGGGCGGTTGTCACACCTGTGCCCGGTGCCTCCGCAGTGACATCTACCAGCCGGCCTCCTGCCCGAGTACACAGTCACCTTCCTCCTGCGTCTGCTCCTGGAGTCGCCCTGTGAGGGCTTTGCCCTGTGGCAGCTCATGGTTGAGGACTTCCAGCCCATCCTCAGAGTCCTGCTGCAAGGTGACCGTGGGGCTCACGTGTCCTTGGCTGGGGGGACCCAGGCAGCTCCCCCCTCACCAGGCAGGCAGGGGGAGGACCCTATGGGTCCTCGGGGGGCTGCGGTTCCGCACCCTCCCTCCCCAGCTCCGCCCCTTCTTTCTCACACAGTCCTGCCAGCGGCCGGCAGGAGCGCGCTGACCTGCTTTAGCCGAGACGCCAGGGCTGCCCCGCGAGAGGTTCCCCTTCGACATGCAAGAAGTGAGGAGGATCTTTGGGAGCTTCCACAAGGTTCTGGAAAAACAAGTGCCCGCGCCTCCCCGTGCCCAAAGCCCTCCCAGGGTCCCCAGGCTCTGCCCTGGTGGTCTCCACTTGGCTTCTCCCAGCCTAGAGACACTAGCGCCTTCCCTGAAAGCCCAAACCTTGACGCGCTGGGGTCAGGGCCTTGTCTCCTTCGCCTCTAATGTCCCTGTCTTAACTTGGGTCAAAGAGGACGCCAGCCCTTCTCTTTGGGTCCCCCCACTCATCCTGTGGCAGGAGTCAGGGAGTCCATCTTCACAAGGGGAGACTGAGGCCCAGGAGGTGCAGTCCTCTTAGGGTCCCACGAAGCTTGGGGTGGAGCCAGGACCCCGAACTCCAGGGCTGGGTGACAGGTGGGTCCCCTGCCCGGCACCCCCCACCCCGGAGCTGCAGGGTCACCGCCTGGCTTTCCTGCAGGTGCATGTGGCTGTGGGCCGCACCAGGGTCGGGCTCTGTGTGGACTGCCACAGGATCACTGAGAGGACCTTTGGGAAGGCAGCCAGTACCCCCTCCACCAGCTTTGTCATGCTGGGGAGGCTGGCCAAGGCCAAGGGCCCCCAGAGCAGCTTGGCGGCGGTGAGCTCGGTCTTGTCCTGATGAGCCAGACTGGTCTCAGGGACAGATGGATGGAGTTGTCCAGGCTGACCCGGCCCTCGCTGCTGTCATTTCCAGCTCTGTGCCCTGCAGATTGTGTGCTGTGGCTCATGGGTGGAGGAAAACGGGTGCTGCGAGCTCCCTGCATGGGTAAGGCCCACCCAGGGGCCACAGCCGGGCAGGTGACTGGGACTAAGATCACGAAGCCTTCCTGGAGGAGGTGGCCTCCAGAGCCAGACGGTGAGCCCAGGTGGCTGATGGGTGAGGTCTGGGGGATGAGGGCCCGGTGGCAAAGAAGGGTGGAGCAGGCTGGGGCATCCCCAACTGTGGCCCCGCTTACTCTGTGGGCCCATCCCAGGTGCAGACAGGCAGGTGGGGCTCGTCCAACAAGGTCACGAGGCACCTCCCAGCCTGGCAGGGCCTTGGGCAGCCTCTGCAGCCAGTGGGCAGGGCAGGGGTCCTCACGGAGATCAACCCCCCATGGGCGCAGCGCTGGGGCTTGGGGATGCTCTGATGCAGCTGTGCACAGAAGGCTGAGAGGGCCATGGCCTGCACTAGGCACCCTGCCGTGGGCCTTACCCCTGCCCACGCGCCAGCCCCCAGGGCCCCAGAGAGGCTGAGCAGGCGCTTTCATCTCCTCCAGAGGGACAGCGAGGAATGCCCCACCATCCCTTCCGCCTACTCCTGGGACTCCCCTGGGCCCCCAGATCCCCAAAGACCTCCAGTGAGTCCAGCAGCCCCTCCCCTGGAGATGATGGGATTTTCCTGCCAATGAGGGCAGCCCCCCACATGCTCCCTGAACTAGCCACACCCTCTGTCCCAGCGCCCTTCCCAGGCACTCCGGAGAGATCCTGAGCCACCACCGCCCCATCCGCCCCCAGACCTCCAAGGCTGAAGCCCTTGCCAAGACCCTTTCTACCCACCCTGCTGGGCCCAGCCTCTAGGGCTCGCTGGTGGTGGCTGGAGGGATGTGACAGGGCCTGGCCTGGAGGCGGCTCTCTAAGGCCCTGACCCCTGCAGCCAGCCACTTCCTCAGTCATGGTTGAGACTCAGGTCTTCATGCGACAGGTGGGCTGCAGCTCAGAGCTGCACATGAGGAGGGGGCCCCCGGACGCCCCTTCTCTTCTCCCCTGAGGACCAATGTACAGGACTCGGGGCTGGCGGGGCAGGGGCAGGCTGGGGGCTCTTGCTGGGAGTGGGCGTGTCACCAGCCGGCTTTGTGGCTCTGCAGGGATCCCCTGGGAGGAAAAGTGCCCCAGGAGTACAGGAGTCCCCAGGGCCCCAGGTAAGTCTCAGGGAATCTTGAGTCCCAGGGAGTTGGTTAGGGCTTGGGGCTCGGCTCTTACCTGCTGGGAGAGGACCCCCAGCAGTGCAGGGGGTGAGCAGCTGCTACCTCCAGGCCCCAGAGAGCCTCTGGTTCCTCCTCACTATACCCTCAGGTATAGTGTCACCCTTCCCAAGGTGGGCAAACTGAGTCTTGGAAGGTGAGAAGCCGCTTGTCCAGCCCCGGGCCCTGCCCACCCGGCTATTGCCACTCCACGAACACTTGCCAGATGCTCTGTGTGTCAGGCACTGAGGCGTGATGCCTGAAAAATATTTGCAAACACGAGCAGCCCCCTGGGAGCCTGTGGAGGTGTCAGAGCTGCCCACGGGGAACTGGCGGTGCCCTAGCACCATGTGAACCCCCTTGGCTGCTGGGCGGCCGCACTCCCTCAGCCAATGGGCTCCCCTGGCTGCATTTCGGGGATTCACCTAATTTGAAAACCACCACAACCACGTAGCTATTACATGCGGGAGGCTCAGATGGCAGAAGCCAGGGCACAGGGACACCCCCCCTTCCTCCCTGGGTCCTCGTGAGGGCCACCACCCCGCGAGGATGGAGCCTGGGTATCAGGAAGGCAGGGTTCAGGCTCGTGCCCCTGCAAACAGGGCTGCGGTGCTCACCTGTGCACATCTGCCTGGCATGAGCAGGGACCCGAGGGACAGTCCTTGAATCGGAGTTGCTGGTCTGAGCACAGAGGTGGCGTCCTACAGGTGGACACCCCCAGGCCACGCCCATGAGCTCAGCCCCCTCCCCAGGGACAGCCCCAGAGCCGCCCATCCAGCCCCCGCAGGCGGGGGGCACCGTGGCAGCTGTTGCAATGGCGCGGCATTTGCCCTCCTCTTAAGAGAAGCTTGAACATCTTTTCGAGTTGCTAGAGTTTTCTGGTTTCAAATGTGCCCTGTGCCCCTGGAATTTTTCTTACTAATTAGTGGAAACTCTTTGTTTTATGAAAATGGATTGCTTCCGTGATGTGAGCTGGGCTGCGTCTCCTGCCTCGCTGTTTGTCTTTTGGCTGCTCTGGCCAGTGTTTCCAGACAGTTTTGAAATAACTTTACTTCGTCACCTTTATCAGGCTTTCTTCTATGGCTTTCAAATTTGGGGCCATTTAAAAAAAATTCCTTCCTTCCTCATGGTGGCTTCCAGTACTTTAAAATGTTGACTCATCTAGAATTTATTCTGCTTAAGGTGTGAGGGAGAATCCAGCTTCATCGCTTCCCAGACGGTCACCCTGTCGTCCAGTACCATTTATTGAATAACCAGCTTTTCCTCTGATTCTAAATGCCATATTTATCATGTTCTAAATTCCCAGTCTGTTCAATGGATCTGTCTGTCTATTCATGTACAAGGACGGGGCTTCTGAAATTATCTAGACATGTTTTGGATTTTGGTATTGAGGACAGCTCCCTGCCCTAATTGCCTGACTGCTCCTGCCTTGTCGCCCCTCCTCGCCACCAGCCCCCCGCCCCTCCAGTTATTCTCTGACACAGGCCATGGGGCTCTCAGGGGTAAAGCGTGAATGCTCTGGGAAACCTGGGCTTTATGCCCCAGATAGCGGGAGCAGCAGAGGCCCAGGCAGTGTGGGGACGAACCCTTGGGACCCCAGGTCCTTGGGTCCCCACCCTCTCCAGCTGGTGTGTGCCTCCCCCACTCGGGGAAGGGCTTCGGGCACAGATGTGGATACAGAGTCCAGGAGGCACACAGAGAGGGAGGACAGGCCTGGAGCTTCCTGCGGCACTGGCTGGGTTCCCCCACACACAAACCCCCAGGGAGACCCTGGGGCCCCCAAGAAGACCGCCTGCCCCGCCAGCACCTCGGCTTCTTCTGTCCCCCAACTCTACAGGCAGGTGATGGAGGCGGCCCCTGGTGAGACCAGACCCTCCATAAGGCCCTGGCCTTCAGGGGGCACCTCTCCTGGGGACCTGGGGCCCTGCGTCCACCCCAGAGGCTCCAGTGGCTCCGGAGGTGTGGGCGCACAGATTCTCCCTGCAAAGGCCAACTTCACTGCATCGTCCTTGCACGTTGCTGGGCAGGCGGCATCGTGGCCGAGGCCTACGGGGGGGGCTGCAATGTGGGCGCCGCGGTCTGTGGCCTGGGGGCACTGCCCGGCCTCATAGGCTTGCGTCCTGGGACCTGTCTTCAGTCTGCGGGAGGAGGAACAAGTCCTCGGGCAGGGGCAAGACACCACCTCCAGGAAGGCAACACGTGAGATGGTGGCAGGTCTGAGTAGGCAGGGGAAGGAGAAATCTGGGAGGGGAGCTGGGGAGGGGGATTTGGGGAGGGAGGCTGGGGTAGGGGCTTGGGGAGGTCTGGGAGCTGAGCAGTGCAGGTGGAAGTCCGTGGCTGGTACAGGCAGGGAGGCTGAATGGGCAGGGCCGGTGTGAGCAGGGCTGGAGGCAGGAAGGGGCAGTGCGGCTGGCCCTGGCCTGGACCGTGGGAAACCAAGCCCCTGCCTGCAGCTTCCTCGCAACAACCTGCTATGGTTCATCATGTCTCAGACGGCCCCTGAGCCCACAGCACTCGCTGCCCTCCCTTCACCTGCCAGGGACCAGAACACAGGGCAGCACAGAGCCACAGAGCACACACACACACGTGCACACTTAGCCAGGGCGCCGGGGAGCACGGAGCCACAGCACACACACATACATGTGTGCACACTCAACTAGGGCACAGGGGAGCACGGAGCTGAAGCGCACACACACACATACACACGTGTGCACACTCAGCTAGGACATGAGGAGCATGGAGCTGCAGCACATGCACACACACACATACGTGTGCACACTCAGCAGGCACTGGGGAGCATGGAGCAACAGCACACACACATGTGCACACTCAGCTGGGACAACAGGGAGCACAGAACTGCAGCATACACACACACACACACGTGTGCACCCACAACCCAAAGGCACTGGGAACTGTGGCACAAACACACGTGCTCTCACACTCAGGGGCAGGTGATGGGGAAGAGCCCACAGTGGGAGGTTTAATACACTCCTCAGGGAGAGAAACCAAGTACTCAAACCACCAGGTCACAGAGAAGATGTGCCCCGGCGTGTGATAAGCACAGGATTCTGCACTCAAAGGAGTGAGCACTCTTCGCACATGTGCGTGGAGTAGCTGCACAGAGTGACAGTGGATTAGGCCGCAAAGAAACTCTGAAATTCTTCGGAATCAGTTTTGTTGGAACAATTCAGCAGACCGCAATTAAATCAAGGAGAGCAGAGATGCTGCCGTACATCCAGCAGCTGAAAGACAAACTTCACCGTCACCCACGGCTTCAGGAGACAGACTGAAATGAACATGTAAAACCAGGTAGAGCCAAGCAACATGACACAGCACGTAGCAACCTCTGGGTGCAGCCTAAGTGGTACCTAGAGGGAAACCTGTAGCCTTAGACGCACTTCGTAGGAAAAACTCTAAGTCAAGAATTTATAAATAGTGGAACATAACCTGTACGGTAAACGTTTGACCACATTTAATGACAATCTCACCGCTGGCATATGCGATTAGGCCTTTTCCTGCATATTGAAAGTCCTAGGGCTGTAGCGGAGGCGTCCAGGAACAGGGTGCATTCTGCTGTTTGCGCATTCACAAGGTGGCTGCTGCTGCTCCAGAAGTCATGCCCACCAGGGAAGGGACAGGGTGGTGGTGGTGGTGGGATGCCTCTTTTTTAACTACCCTAGTGTAGACACGAGTCCCCGACACCTAGCAGGAAACAAGGCAGGCAAGGGCTGGCCTTGGGCTGTGAAGGCACCTCTGCAAAGACCCGTGTGTTCTACCTGCCTCCCATCGGCTGGAGCTCAGCCACGGCCGGCCCAGGTGGGGGTGGGAGGGACACCTTCCCGCATGGCCGTGACCCAGATGAAAGACAAGGCTCTGCCCTGACCCAGGCAGGTGGGGGATGTGCATCCAGCCTTGTCATCCAGGGAGGAAGGCGGGTTGACAGGAGGTTGGAAGGCAGCTGAGCACACCTGCCAGGTGTGGCACAGGAGGCAGAGGCATCTGGCAGTGGGTCTCAGGAGGACAGGGTGGGGGCACCAGCAATGGCAGTGGCAGAACAAGGAAAGGCCCACAGACAAACCACTTTATGCCAACAAATCTATGACTCTAGATTAAATTTTATATATACTTATAAATTTCTAGAGGTGTTCCCAAAAGACTCCTGTTGAAATGTGGCCTAATAGAGACTCCCAGCCCTGTCCCTGAGCTGCACTTGGAGATGCCAAAGAAGCAGGGGGGGGTGACACCTGAAGAGCCACGAGAAGAGCAGAGAGAAGGTGGCTGGTCCTGAGAGTGTGTGTGTGATAGAGAGAGGGAGGGAGGAACAGGGATTGGGGAGGGAGAGGGAGGGAGGGGCAGGGGTAGGGGAGGGAGGGGCAGGGGTAGGGGAGGGAGAGGGAGGAGGAGGGGAGAGAAAGAGGGAGAGGGAGCATGAGAGTTCACAAAAAGCTATTCCATGACAATTAACTGTCCCCTCCGCAGGTCTCTCCACACACACATGCACAAGGACATGCACACATGTGCACACCTGTGCACACACTCATGCACATGCAGCACCAGCACCCAGGTTTGGGAATTGAGGCATCTGTGGAGCAGAAACCCTGAGAGACAGCCTACAGCGCACACCAGGTAGAGAAGAGTTCCTGTCCTCTTTGGTCCATTAATTTTAAATTATCATAATATATTCAAAGAGGCAAGTGACCATATTGACAATATGAAACAAGGGTTATGAAACAGGGATAAAGAAAGGCCAACGGGGAGTACTGCATGTGGGTAGCCTAAAAGGAGAGAGAAAAAATCAATAAGCTAAGCTGGGTAAAAAACAAACCCAGCTGAAAGCCTTTGTCTCTAAGCTCAGGGATAAGAAGTTGCCCGGGAGACTTGCGGAAAGGAATAAAGCACTTGAATAGTCAGCACCCATGGAAGGGAGTTCCAAGAGGCCAGAAAGGGTGGTGAGTGGAGGGTGGGGTGCTGGGGCACTCATGTCTGAAGATTTGAGGGATGGTGAAGCTTCGGGACCTCAAGTTGGAAGGCTGGCTGACTGCCAAACGGGGTAGATTTTTTAAATATACACTTAGCGCGATGGAGGCGATACATAACAGACAAGGGGGAAATTCTAAGAAAGCCTCCTGGGGAAACAATCAGTCAAATCACAGAGGGCAAGGATGGGGGTGATGCAGGGGGTGGAAGGCTGGGGGCCTCCACGTTTTGAAGGAAAAACACTCAAATTTCACGTGCAGTAGAGTCATCCCTTCCATGAAGGGGACGCA
>PVIY010036081.1:0-25754 GCA_004026745.1 Myrmecophaga tridactyla
CCTCCCCACTGGTGCCAACAGCAGCTGCCTCTAGGACATAGCTTAAAGTGGCTCTATTTACCTGCCAGGTGGAAAGCAATTAAAGTTGAATGTTCCAGCAGATCCCCTTGGCAATCCCGAGGGTTCTGAGGATTCAGAACCAAGTGAGAAATGAGCCTGGAGCTGGCCTCTGAGGCTCCCCAACCCATTCTAGTGGAGGTAGGAGGCCCCTCCCTGGGGCCTGGGCGCGCAGCTCAGTGACTCAGCCCCGTGGCTGGCATGACGCACACGCCCCTCAGGTGCTGAAGCAGCTGTGCTCGGGCAGCCGGGCGGAGGTGACTGCAGCTGCTGCTGTGGCCATGACCTTGGATGAGTTACTTCTCCCAGGCCCCCAGGTTTGAAATGGGTAAAAAGCAAAACCAAGCAAAAACCCAAAGTGATGGTGGGTGGCATTCAAAGCATTTTCTTTACATGGAACTCCAATACATAATCACAGATAACAGCACAGCTTCTCTAGGGCTCCGTGGAATCTAGCTTTGAAATCCCTGCATGGGGGGCCCTCTGAGCTCCCTTTCCACGGCAGATATTCGATGAGGGGATGGGCCAAGGGCTGGTGCAGGCTTTTATTCTATTCCTTTGCTCCAACAGGACAAAACCAAAAATCCAATTTCCTCCAGCCTTGGCTCAGGTCCCTAACTTGCTCATTGGGCATCCCACGCCTCATTTGTAAAATTGGAGGGTTAGAATATAGCAGCCTTAGATACAAATCTTATAACAAAGCCCTTGACAAAGGAGGGGGAAATAGAGACAGAGCTTGGCAGCTCCTGGGAGGGAGTGGATGTGAATTCCAGGGATGGCTGTATGGAAGGGTCCTGCTCCCTCCCCGGAAGCCATGCCCAGCATGGGTGCCCAGGGCCGAGGCCGCTCTCACGGGCTGCTGCACCTGCCTCTGGCCAGCCGAGGGAGCTGGCTTTCTTTAGCAGAGGGAGGGCAACCCTCTGCCTCACTGCACAGCCATGATCTGCGGAAAAAGGAGTCTTAGGCCAAGGGCTGGCACATAGTGGAAGTACACGGGATGTGTAAGATCTAAATGTTTCATTAGAAACCTGAGTGATCCCGAAACAGTGACTCAGCAGTGACAGAGCCTGCCCGGGTGGCTTCCCACGCTGACGAGGGGCTTTGGAAAATGAACGCTCGGGACGCCATCGGGTGGTGCTGATTTCCAGGGAGCAGGGATCTCACTTTATTTTTAACTCAAGGCCATCTGTTTTTCACTCTTCACTGGGTGGTCCAAGTCTGGGACACATCCGGAGCAGGCGTATAGCTGCTCCCGGCGGGGCAAGGTGAGAGAGGGTGCTAGGGTGGGGTGAGGGCCTCTGCTCTGGGGAACAGAGCCACCAGGCGTGCCAGCAGCTCCAGCAATCACCTGTTGGGGACAGCTTGAACCACTCAGCTGTCCAGTGACTTGTGTGCCTGGAGCCGTGCCTCTGCCGGTCCAGCTTGCAGTGCATACCTCCCGCTCGCACAGTGACTGTCTCTGGGAGGGGCCCCCCTCACTCCCAGCGCAGGAGTCCCTGCCACAGAGTCTCTGACAAGTGGCCAGACTCTAGAAAGAGGTTACTCCCTCCCTAAAGGAGAAAACCCTCCAGCAGATGGAGTGTTGGAGGACTTTCTAAACACCCCCCATCGCTCCCCCAGTATCTCACAGCTTCCTTGAGGCAACAGCTGGCTTCCCAGGCAAGCATTAACCATGGGGGAGAGGGGAAATGAAAAGGAAACTTTTTCTCACCAATTGACCCCAAAACAGCATGCGGTTGCCCACCCCGTTGGATTTGCTGTCAAAAATTATCACGAGGAAATCGCCGACACATTGCAGCCCTTTATACCATGAGCCTGTGTTTAGCAACACTCAGCTTTGTTTTATTATTGCATTTTACGAAGTTACCAAGACAACTGAGGCCAAGTAATGGAACCTTGACTTTATATGCCATGAAAATTTAATAAAGAATCTTTAAAGGCTTTTAAGAGGCAGGCCCTGCAGCCTAGCGGCAGCCACAGCACCCACCCTAGTGGAGGAGGGTGGCACACAGGGGGCCTCTCCTGGCCTGGTCGCAAGGAGCCTCCGTGGCAGGGGCGTCCGGGTGGGCAGACTGGTCCCCGGCTCTCGTCTTGTTTCCGCACCTTGAGACCATTCCTTTTCTCAGTAGGCATCCAATAAGCCACCCCCCAGGTGCCGAGCCCCACACGAGGCTCTTCACAGACATTATGACCTGCTCGTCATTTTACAGTCAAAGCTCAGGGATCAGGGAGGCCAAGTCTAGTCTCTGGTCACTTAGCAAGAGAATGACAGACCCAGGTCTGGCCCCAAAACCTTTTCTCTCCCCACAATAGCTCCTGGCCTCCTCTTTGTTTCCTCAGGTCTGATGCAAGAGGTTCTGGAGGGGTTAAAACACGTCCGCTGAGTTCTTTAGTGGTCAGGTCCCCGCCCTGTTTGGGCAGCGTGAGGGGGTCCCGGGGGAGCCCCTGTGAGGAGCAGACAGTGTCCCTTGGGCCACCGGTCCCGGTTGGAATCTTGCTAAACACTAACTTCATGTTGAAGAAAAGATTTCCCTTGAGCCACCCAGTGTGCATGTTATGTCACCCCAGGGCTGCAGAGAACTATTTTTATTCTGCTTTCTAAATAAGACTCAGACGAAAATGGCCAGAAATGGGAAAAACATCAGTAATTGTGCCATTTTATTCCAAAGCTCAATGGTACTTGTGTGTCTGTGTGTGCTTGTGTCTGTGTGAGGGGGGAGGGGAGAGGCTTATGCTACATGGGTTTTTCCAGTTTTATAAAAGTCAGGACTTTGGGTTACTAGAGATGGGGGTAATTGAACATCCTGAATGTTCTGCAAAGTTCCTTTGTCTCCAGGAACAGAAAAAACTGGACTTATTTTGTGAGGGAGAAATTCATTTGCCATATGGGAAGGTTTCTCTCGCATTCAACGAACCAACCAGGAGATTGGCAAAAATAAAATCCGCACTGTGTTTAATTTACCTCTCTGAGAGGGGAGGGTAGCTGGCCAGCTCACTGACTGGAAATTTCATTTCTGAGCTTCTAGGGAAGGTGCTCAAATGCCGAACATTTCAAGCCCAATTCTCACTTGTAGGACAAGGAGTGTAAAACATTAATCAGGAAATGAGAGGGAAAAAAATAACTTAGGCTACTTGAGCAACACTCTGCCAATCACAACGCAAATTCCAAGTGTCAGAGCTGCAGCAGGAGCCATTTTTCAGCTGGGAATGTCTTCGAATATGTGAGAATGAAGGGGAGGGGGAGGGGGAGAGAAGATGGCCCTTTTGGCTGCATTTGTCTTGATGGAAAACAGCATTTGAGAGGGAGATTTTTACCTTTATCTCCTTTCCACTTTTTAGGAAACCCAGAGCCAGTCTGAAGATAGCCCTACATTTGAGCAGCAGTTTGGTTTACACAACATTTTCACCTACATTATGCTTTACATGATCACGTCTTAAGTTCCCATTGATCCAATGAGAGACAGTTTGTCACCCCACGTGGTGGCAGAGGGGCCTGGAGCCCTGAGAGAGAGTATGTGGCCCAAGAAGCCTTTGTTGGTAACCCAGAGGGAGATAAGCAGGTCAGACACCCGGAGTTAAGTTCCCAGTTCCTCCAGGGACTCCCTGAGCAACCCTCTAGCGTCTCTGCAATGTAAATTTTCATGTCCAAAAAAAATAGAGACCAAAACTCTCCCCATTGGGCTGTTGGGAGCACTGGGGTGAGGTGCAAAGCAGTGAAGGTAACAGGAAAGGAGCACAGGATTTGGGGCCAAGGGCACTCAGTAAGCTCCAGCCCTGCCTTTACCAGTCGTGAGACCATGGACAAGGCACTTAACCTTCTAGGTGTCAGTTTCCCTATCTGTGAAAAGAGGGTGACGAGGGCCCTCTTCCTTCACTGGGTTATTAGAGGATCAGATGAGAGGGTGTATGTAGAGGTACTTTGTAAGCTATGAAGCATTAAACAGATGTTGCTATATTCACGTAGTTCAGAGAGTTGGTTCTAGAAAAGCAGAGAACACCGTTCATTCCAAACGTCTGGGCTCCTACCCAACAGGGATTATTATGCCTTTACATCAGGATCACCTATTCCAAATCAAACAATCCTACACAAACGCTGGCTGATGTCAAGTTGAAGAGACAGGCTGGGTGGGCTGGATTGGGGGCAGTGGTGAGGACAATCCAACCTGGCAGTCCCTAGTCTCCCAGGCTGAATGACATGGGCATGCAGCCAAGATCATGCCCACACACAAAGGAACATGGAGAGAGCTGCCCAGGGTCGGAGGGAGCCCTTGTCCGCTCAGGGCCATGGGACAGTGCCATGCCCCGGGGAGAGAATGAGCCAGCACATTGGCTTGGCACATGTCCAGATCCATGATTCTTAAGGGCATCTGCAGGCTTAGCAGAGAGTGAGCATCTTCATGCCATCTCCTTACCTGGGGCTGCTGAACATTCATATTATTTCGGCAAGCATCTGTGGGGCCCCTGCTTTCTGCTGGAAGGGCTGACATGGACCCAGCACATGCATGACCCTGAAAGAATTCACAGCTTGGTGGGAGCAAATGCTGTCATAATGCAGGGTAGGTGTGATGATAAAGGAACTTTTGCGGCCTCAGAAGCAGGAAGCAAGTCATTCTATTTGGGGGATTGCGTTGAGGATATTTGAGCTGAACCTTGAAAGACAAGAGTTTGCCTTTGGATGAAAGGAAGAAGAGCCTTCCAGCAGGGGAACGGCGGGAGCGAGGAAGGGAGAGTACAGAGCAGGTCTGCGCCCTGCGGACTTCCCACTGGGGAGGGAAACAGCACACTCTCTTTCTGTGTGATAACAGCCAAAACCCAGAGCTGCGGGAGCACAGAGTTGGAGGCCAGGGAGTAATGGGCTCTGCAGGAGTGGACACAGGAGGTGAGTGGACAAGGTATGGATTGCAATGTGGAAAGAAAGATATAGATTGACTGTAAGGGGCCTCGAAAGTTAGGTTAAGAAGCTTGGACTTTGTCTGAGAAGAGAGGAGGGCTGGTTTCAGCAGGGCTGTGTGATCAGCTCGATGGTTTTCCAAGTTCCCTCTGAGCTGATAGGGATGGAAGATGGTATGGAGGGGCTCAAGAGGCAGGGACTGATGAAACCCAGGTGAGAAAGGATGAGGTCTGAGCTAGGGAGAGTGGACAGGAGCCTAGAGGAATAGGAAGAGGGGTCAAGGAGGCTTGTCTTGGGAATGGAGGGGCTTTTTGGACCTGCACTTGTTAACAACGGTACTAAATCAAACACCCACTGCCTATTCCATTCTCACCAGGACCCTGAGCCCAAAACGACAGAGAAACAGCTGAGCATATCAGCCTGGCCCCTGGAAAGCCCAGGAGGAAGGAAACAGTCAAAGTCAGTGTAGAAGGGGTAAGAGAGCTGCCCAGAGCTTGTGGGCACCGTGATCCAAGTAAGGGGTGTACCAGAAGGGCCAAGACAGGCACGGCTGGAAAGGGTGGTTTGAGCACCAATGGCCCAGGTATGTGCAAGCAGCTTCCCTCCCTGGGCTGGCCCCATCACCCTGCCTGTCGTACGTCCATGCCACCTCCAAAATGAGAAGAAACTGAGCCTGATTATTTATCTTTTCATCCATTCTTTCAAACCACTTGGAGTGCCTGGCTCTCCAGGAACTAAGCCAGAGGAATAGTGAGAGGGTCAGCAAGGCTGGAGTGTGTGTGTGTGTGTGTGTGTGTGTGTGTGTGTGTGTGTGTCAGTCAGGAGGGAGTCGGGAGAAGAGGCTGATGGTGGACTTAGCCACTTTGCCTGTGGCTAAGTGCAGAGGTTTCAGCCCTTCATGGAGGTGGATCCGGGTCTGGACACCCTCGCTCTGTTTCTCTCTTCTAGGAGGAAGGAAATGTCTGCTTTGCTATCACTTCAATTACACCCCTGTCAACTGAGGGGCCCATCTCCAAAAGGAGTAAACGCCTGGGGCTTCCTGTTAGGAACCCAGAAGCTGGGAAAAGTCTCCTATTGCTCATTCTGATAACGGAGAAGCCTCTAAAATGTTTCCTGTTCAACAGCGTTGAGAAAAAAGAGCTTGATTTATCACTGGCCTCTTATGAAATGGCAGCCTCGTTTCCCTAACAATCCCTGCCAGGCTATGCGCCCTCCAGGGTTGTCTGCAGCGGAGGGACTCCTTCTAGGACAGAGGGCCACCTTAAGTGACAGAGACCATGGCCTGCAGAGGACAGGGTGGAGAGAGGACACCCCTTACTATGAAAGCAAAGGTTTTATATCATCCCAAAATAAGTGGCTGGAATTTAACCCACTGATACACTTTTTTTTTTTTTTAATTCAGTGTGCTTAGTTGGTTTTGGATCTAAAAAACTGCATCCCAGTTTGGCAAGTAAATGCTTTCTGAAAACCAACTTCAAAAAATGATATAATGTTAGATCTTTGTTCAAAAGACTCTTGTTGCTCCCAGCTGATAACAAAGATGCTGGGCTACATTTATCTGGTCTTTCAACTGTGAACTCCATTTGCTATGGCAGAGGGGACTGGACGGCGTGAAATCCTCCCACCCTTGTCCTAACAGCGGACCATTTGTGAACATTAATTGTCTTGCCCCATGCCAGAAGGGCTGGTGACCATGGGATGAGACCTGAGGGCCGCAGCCAGCCCCAGAGCAGGGCAGGCTGTCCAGGGATGTGCAGTGGAGCTGGATTCACAAACGGGGCAGCCTGGCAGCCATAAGGACCCCCATCGGGCCTTGACTCTACCACGTGATCCCCCCCCCCCCCCGCCAGGCCTTTCTTTCCTCGTGTGAAGGTGAGAACGACATTACCAAACTGCCCAAGGTAACTGGAAGATGGAGCTGCTGATGTCTCTGAAATATCTGCATGTGGGATGCACATCGGGGTCCCTCATGCCGTTCCCGACTTTAGTCCCCCCTTTTGCTAGGGAAAATAAAGTCCTTACGAGTTTAGCCTGTCATTGGCCAGCCCAGCCTGGGCTCAGAGAGCCGATTACAGATGCCCTTTTACCCGGGAAGTGCAGCCCTGTGCCCTGAGGAGCAGGGGGAAGGGGCAGCGAGGGAGACGGGAAATTGCCTGGTAGCTGTTCTGCAGATGGGAAGCAGGTTTCACTGCTTTGGACAGGGGGCTTCTGCTGGAAAGGAGGACCGGGCAAGGAATACCAGAGGGCCCTCTGCTCTACAATAGCCCACCAATAATTGGATTAACAGCCTCCTCTTTGGGTTTAAAAACACTCCTGTGAGTGAATCCAAGTAATTCAACAGCTACTTTTGAGAAGGTTCTGTGTTGGATGTTCAGTCAATTGTCCTCATCAATTTGAGTGAAGAAGACTTGTGGATCAGGAGATGGGAAAGGCTGTTAGAAGGAAGAAGGAGAGAAAAGAAGCAGAAGGAAGGCACATATACTTGTCTAGGACAAACCTCTGTCATCCTGTGCCCCTCCCCCTCGCCCTGCATTTGCAGTCATTTTCTGACTCCTACTGCGTGCCAGGCGCTGTGCCAGTGCCCTCCGAGATCTTTTCTCTCCCCCCTGACCGTGAGGGTCAGCTTTTCCCAGGGCCCCAGAAAGGGCCACATTAACTCAAACTCCAACAGCGCACTGGAGAGCTCGGCTCTGCAAGCACAGTCTCCTGTCTGCCTTGTCAAAGGACTCTGGACAGTGGCTTGCCCCAAGCCTTTTACCAAAATGCTACCTTTGGCTGCCTCTAAGTCTTCCTCTCTGAGAAGGGGTTGCCTGGGGACCCAGCTGTGCGGTGTAGATGGAGGGTCTCTCGGAAGGGAGAGCTTGGACTCCCTTTTCCTACATCAGCTCTAACACCTGAGCTTTTGACAGACATCCTCCCGCCTTCCTTCATCCATATCCAGAGCTCAATTTCCTCCCTTTGGGAACCCCCTCGCCCCATCCGGGGTACCTAGCATGGTGCTTGGTGCACAGTAGCCCTCTGGCAGTGCTTGCGTGAACTGACCTGCCACATGGGGAGACCCCATCCCCACCCCAAGCATCCATGGAGAGGTCCAAACAGAGGCCCGATGACCTCAGGTCCGGGAGGTTGAAGATGGGATTCCCACTCTGGGGTCAAGGTCAAACAAAATCAAACAAAATGACCTCTGAGGGTCCTGCCAGCTCTGAGGCTCTAGGAGCCTAACTTAGTTACTTCTTAATTATTTCATAATTAAGAACAAACCAAACAGTGTAGCAACAGGCAATCTAATGAAATAAATGAGGCTAATCTGGTAACTGCACCCGCATAGCACACGATTGGGACATGAGATTCACGCATGCCTGCTGGATGCCTGTGCCTCATCTTCACAGAACGGGTGATAGGAGAGACGCTTGAGGTTCCTGGGCTCTAAGCTGCAGTCCCCCCGAGTCCCCCGCCAACCCAAGATTCCGATTCCTTGAGTTCTTTCCTCTCCACAGCTCTTAGTCCTGGGATTGTTTGTGCCACATGCTCCAAACTCCACAGTTTTGCCCCGGTTGTTGCTTCCTGTGAGCCCAGAATAGAAGATGCCATCTGTCACGTTTCAGATGTCATATGTCCGCTGACGAATCGCAAACAGGGTGGCTCGGCAGGAGGCACTGGGGGGAAGGCGGGCGAGGATCAGTCAGCCTTTCGAAGCTAGCTCAGTAGAACACGGAGACAATTAATGGGAATCACAGATAGAAACTCCCCCCAGGCAAGAAGCCCAGGGGTTTCGTTTCAGCTCTGCAGGCCGCTCTCTTCTTCTGGGAGGACAGAATGGCCCTCAGGACAGAGGGCGTCTGTAATGGGAGGGCTTACTGGCACTGATGGCGTGGGGCTGGGGGATGCCCTCTGCTGGCTGGGCGAAGGGGACGGCATCCTGGGGAGTATAAGGCGGCCGGCCCCCCGAGGTGCCACGCCGGCCACACACCAGGCGCTTTTCATCCAGCAGGGACAGGCGGTATTCACACAGGTCAATCAGGGAGGCCACCTGCTCGTGGAGTGGCAGCATCTTGAACTTCTTCTGAGCCAGATAAAAGAAAGCCTCTATGAATGCCTGCAGACACATTCCTGTGGACAAAAAGACCAGCATTAGGGGCGAGGTGATGCAAGAGTTGGCCAGCACGCTGCCCTGGACAGGCCCCACTCCAATACCATGCTGCAAGCTAGAGCTGGCCTCTCTCCTCCCCACCATCTCCATTCGGGAAGATTAGACTAGTTTCTGGGTGTCTTCCCTGAGCCAGGCACCAGGTAGGCAGCTTACAAGCGTTTGCAGAGCTAATCCCTTAAACAACCTATGAAGTAAGGCTTTTAAGCCCCACTTTTACAGACAAGGAAACTGAGCTTTAGAGAAGTGGAGAGACCTGGGCAAAGTGATGTTGAGAGGAAGTGGTGGAGCTCGAATTTAAATCTAGCCCAAAGCCTCATGTTTCACCACAGTGAAATGTCCCAATTAAAACCCAGCCCCTAACTTTTATAAGAAGGGAGAAAAGGTGATTAAAAATAAACCTCTCTGATACAAATGTTCTATATCTTGAGAGAGGTGTTGATTACATGAGTGTGTACGTTTGTCAAAACTCATCGAATTGTGCCTAAAAATTAGTGCATTTTGCTGTATACAAATTATACCTCCCAAATTAAAATAAACACAACCCCCTCTGTTCACTCACAACTATATTCTGGAGTTTATTAACAGCAGTCCCCATTCTGCCCCTGGAATGCTCATTCTTGGTATCTGAGCTCAAAATCACTTCTTCAGTGAAACCTTCCCTGATGCCCGAATTAGACCAGACCCCTGTTATAATATTCTTAATCTCTTCTTTGCAGCACCTATGGCAGTTTTTCAAGATTTATTTGCATGGTTCTTTGACAAGCTTTATCTCCCTTGCTGGACTATGAGCTAGACCTCCGGGGCCAAGCCTATGGTAGGTGCCTAATATAAAAGCGCCTAATAAATAAGTGAATAAATGGATGAGTTGGTGCTAGATACTTTACAGACATCGTCACTAATCCTCACAATACACTTGCAAGGTCAGTATTATCATGCCCCCCCTTACAGATGAGGAATGGTGCTAGATACTTTACAGACATTGTCACTAATCCTCACAATACACTTGCAAGGTCAGTATTATCATGCCCCCCCCTTACAGATGAGGAAACCAACACTCAGAGAGGTTAAGTAACTTCCCTAATGTCACACAGCTAGACAATGATGGAGTGGGACTTTCAAACTCTGATTCCCAATGTCAGAGTAAAAATGAACATGGTAATTCAAATCCATCAAATTCCCGGGGCTCTTTGGTGAAGGTGACACCAAGGCTAGACTGGGATGTCACACAGCATTTTAGACAAGGCTGGCTCTGGCTGTGGCAATCTATGCCTTCCCAGTGGCCTTGCTTTCCTGTCTTGGAAGTGTTATTCACCTGCTCCTGTCACTGCAGGCAGAAGTCTGACATAGACTTTGTAAACGCTGGAATATTTATGGACCCTGGGATCTGAGGGCTCTTTTTGCTTTGGAAATTTGAATTAAGCAAAGAAGTTTTTTGTCTCCTTCCAAGTCCATCAAAGTTCTTTTGCTTGGCTTCCCTTGACTCCAGATGCCCTGCAAGTTTTCTGCTCTATTTGGCCCTGTCAGGAGGAATTGATAAAGAAAACAGTATCCTGGTGTAAAGCCCTTTTAATACAAACAGGTGTGGGCAAAGACACAGGGAAATGGGGGCCTCAGTCTAACTCAAAGATGCTTCCTAATTACCTGCTCTGGGTCAGGGCTTTTCGTGTGTGTGTGTGTGTGTGTTTCTCCAGGGAGGTTTTGGACATAATTTGGGCCCATCACATTCGGGTCAGAGGGTCAGGTACATGCAGAGTGGAAGAGGCCAACATCTAATGTCAGAGACACCCAGGGCAAGTCACAACCCCTCTGTCATCTGAACAGTGCTATTTTGTGGTGTGCCAACTCCCCAAGTTGTATGTCCCTGGTCCCTGACAAGATAAGGAGCCTGGGCCAGAAAGTAAATCATCCTGTCATCAATCACATTGTGTAGCCCAGATGACATTATTTTGTAGAAAGTCTTTCTCCATGAAGGAGGCAGTGCATTGTTTATATTCTGGCCCAAGCCTCTTGTCTGGGTTTGTAACAGACAATTTGTGGATTGCAATTTTGATAACTCTGATGGACACATATTTCTCAGCTGTGAGGTGCATTCCAAACACCACCATCTCTTTAAAGTGCAGACTGGGGGGTGAGGCCCAAGATATTTGCTTTCCTGGTGAGTCTGATGCTGCTTGTCTCTGGACCACACTTTGAGTAGCAGGGATAGAGCAATTCACTGTACCTTTTTATTCAACAAATATTAGTTTTGTTCCCTTAATTGAAAGTAGTCTGGGATTCGAGCTGTAAATGCACAGAAAAGATGCAATGAAGAGCTTTATAGAAAAAAATATATATGTGGTAAATCACCTGGTAGAAGACATTTCAAATAAGAAGTAGGATGTCAGGTGTTATACTTGGTTTTCTTTCTGTCTACATTTTCTTATTTTTCTATAGTAAACATGTATGTAATTTTAAAATGGAAAATTCTAGCAGGTGGAAATAAAGGATGTTATGGGCAGTTGCTTTTAATCATGCACTCTTTGCTACTATTTGAATTTGAAGCACATTCATGTATTATTTTGAAAAAAAACGTACGATGCAAACTTTCTGCACATATGTTCTATTTTGATAAAAAGTTTGAAATAAAAATCTATATAAAGAGAAAATGGAAGAAGAAGGGAAAGGGAATGGATATTTACTGACTTTCTTGCATGAGCCAGATACTATGCCAGGCACATGGGCCCTCCCTAATCTCCCATCACACAGATGAGAAGACTTGAGGAGTGGCAGGGTTGGGACTAAAATCTGGGTCTTGTGTATTGCTGATCCTGCACCCAATTCCCAGAAAGCTCTCCTTAGCATCCTCACCGAGAACATTCCTGGGGAAGAACGCAGTGTAGAGAAGAGTCAGTCTCAGAGGGAAATATGCAGACCCTGCAGGAAACAGGGAAGCCTGCGAGTGGTGGAGTCTGGGAGGTCTGTGGTATCAGAGGAGGTTTGTGGAGAAGGGGCATTTGATTTGGGCCTTGAAGAATGAATAGAGCTTTGATGGGCTGAGAGGAGCTGGGCTGAGAATGTGGATGAGTAAGGGCTGGGGGGCAGGGAGCAGGTAGCACAGCCCAGCAACAACCCCAGGTGACACAGCAGGGCAGGCTGGGGATGGGAGGCAGCTGGGCCAGACTACAAGGGGGCTGAGAAGTCCGAGGGGCTGGAGTCAGTGCCAGAAGCAAGTGGGGCAAAGCAAGAGGTGATCCGAGCTGTGGGATCTACAACCAATACCTACAACAGCCTGATCATATTTTCGACTCCGGTGATTTCTAAGTATTTTTATAGGGATAGAAAGTTTGTGGAATTTTTTTTTTTTTTTTTTTTTTTTGCTTGCTTGTTTTGTTCCCCCAGCTGTAATTTTACAAGGCAGCCCAGCGTGGCAGGCAGGGAAAGAGTCCCTGCACTGCCTCAGCTGGGTGGGTGGCAGTTCCAAGTCCTGTTGCCCAGGAGCCCTCACCCTTTAGGGTGCAGGGATTTTTACAACCTGCAAAGCCATCCTCCTTCCCCATTCCCTAGAATCCTTGTCTAACATCTCCATTCTAAACAGAAGGGAGGTGGTAGATGAGGCCCAAAGGAGGTGACAAAAGGAGGACTAGACCCCAGACTAGCTCAGTGTACTCTCAAACTTCTCCCCACCAAAAAAAGGAAAGAAGGAAAAAACAAAACTGAAATCAAAAGCAAGCAAACCAAACCCTCTGTGGCCAGGGGCTAGGGAAAAGGGTCTGTGGACAGGACAGACAACCCTGCACATTTTGCTCAGCTCTGTGGTGTGAGTCCGGGTGGGTCCAAAGGGTGCTGAGGTTGGCAAGAGAGAGAACACCCCTAACTGCACCCTGCAGTCCTCGTGAACAGCTTTCACTGGGCCCGCCAGAGCGCACAGGGGTCTCTGACCCCCACGGTGACTCATTCTAAGGGGTTGTAAAGTTTGGATTGACAAGAGATTAATCGAGATCTTCATTCCGTTTAGATGGCTTAGGAAGCGGTTAATATTCATTGAGCTTCAGGGAGCTTGATCTTTTCAAGGCTTCAAGGGGTGGAGGTGAGAGGAAGAGGAGGAGAAGAAGGGAAGGGAGTACGTGGACTCAGAATAAAAGCTCTGTGATGGCACCCTGGGATTGACAATGCCCACCTGAACTAAGGCGGAAAAGAAATGTAACAAAATAAGGTGTCGGTGGCTAAGAGACTTCAAACAGAATCTAGGGCTATTTTGGAGGTTACTCTTATGTAAGCTTTGTAACTGAGAAATCAGATTTAAGGGATGATCTTGATTACTGAATCATTATATAGAAATTCCTTTTTGCTTTCTGATATATTGAGCAGACAGAGGGAAATTCCTGAAATATCTAAATTGTAATCGAGGCGGCTTGATCTCTGACAATGATTGTATAGCCTTTATCTTCTGCTCCTGTGATTGTAAAGACCTTGTGACTAACTTCAATTGTACCCAGTTATCCAGTTTTTCAACTTTAGAGTCTTGTAATCACTAAAGACAACCCCTGATGCTTATTAATGAAGGAGCTTGGGTCAGTCCAGAACTAACCCACCCCAAGTCCAAAGTAATCTTGATTACCAAGAATGGATCTCATGTAATCCACCTGCATATGCTCAATAATTAGATCACCTCTAATGACATCATCAGGGGCCACTGTGCTCAGTATCCTAAACCCTGCCCATCTTCTTCTCTAATAAAACTGCCAGAATCACTGCAGTGTAGGGAGATAGATTCTGGGTTGCCAGGCCATTTGCTCTCCTACTGTGCACCTAGTAATAAACTCCGAAACCCCCGTGTCTCAGGAATTGGTTATTGAACATGTCAGGCAAAATAATCCATGGCTTTTGTCCAGTAACAGTTTCAGCTAGATATTGCTAACTGCCTTGGTATGCCAAGGCCCAACCCACAGTATTCTTGAAAATCCTAAAGAGTACCCAGGGCTCTATCTGAGGCTCTAAAAAAGTTTCACTCACTAAGTTTATTTTTCAGAAACTTAAAACATCCAGATTGTTCCTGTGCCAGGGAAGCCCTGAAACCCAGAGGCACCAGTGTCTCCAAGAACATCAACCAGGTGTATCTCCCTTCTCTGTAATGTTGACACCCTTGTCAACATGAAGAAGTTAGAAAGGTCATTGCCCAAAATCCCTGAAGATTACAAGAAGGATCAGATGAGAGGGAGGTGTTGTAATAGAGAAGATATGATTTAAAATGATTGTGATTATTGAATCATTATATCGATATTTCTTTTTAGTTTCTAGTGTAGTAGAATAGCTGGGAGGAAAAAACTGAAGTGTGGAACTGTAACTCATACCAAACTTTGAAATTTGCTCCATAACTACTTGTTAAACTGTACTTTGAGATTTATCACTTTTCTGCATATATGTTATACTTCACAATAAAAATGTTAAAAAAAAAAAAAGTTATGTGCCAGGGTCAGCGCTGCTGAGGTTTCCACCTGAGAGGTGAGCTGGGGCTCAGGCAAAGGGGCAACCCCCACCTGGCTGAGTCTTCAGCCTTTTCCAGATCCTTGACAAATAAACAATATGTATTATCAGGCAGAACTGGTTCTACTTCTTCGTTATTATTTATCATAAAATATGGTAAGAATATTAGCAGAAAGTATGATAACCTCTAGAATTCAAGTCTCTTCACTGATTGATCTTGCATCTACTCTATCTCCACAGGAAGAGGTATTTTCACCTAGTCCTAATTACATGCATAGAGCTTTATTTTATTTTGCTTAAAATTATATCTTATTTATGTGTTGCTATGCAGCCTTCCTAAGCATTATTTTAACGGTTTCATAATGTTCCAGCTAAATTTTTGCCTGGGATGTCATTTAACCACACCTCCACTGTTGAACAATTTAGACTATTTACATGTTTTCACTATTATTAATAAAATAATAAACACTTGGTACATCATTGTTTTAATTTCTGGTTGATTTATTTAATTTCTGGTTGAGAATTTGGAGTATTTTTTAAGTGCAAAATTGATTTGGTAATTAATCTCATTTCATATTTAAAATATTTAAACATTATAGAGTGCCCAAGTGGACAAAACACATAACATAGGCAAGTGAGAGAGAAAACAATCCAGGCCCATTGGAGCCATATGCTGCCATTGCTCACCCATTAAGCAAATGAAAATATAAAATACCAACGACAATGAGGTAGTGGTGAAATCGCTATGGAAGTTTGGAAAGCAATTTGGCAATAAGCTTTAAAAGCCATTCAAATGTTTATATCATTTAACACAGCGATCACAATCCTAGGAATTCATCCCAACAAAACATTCCTGTCCAAAGGAAAAAGCAATGTACACAATGATGTACATTGCAACCTGTTCTGTACATAGTACAGTAGCTCTCAATTATTACACTCAGGAGTGTGTGTGCATGTGGGGGGTGACATAAGATATTTTCACATCCTTCTTCCTACTTTTCTGTTTCTGCCAACTATGATAATGCATGTTTATTGCAATTATCAGATTAGAGGGAAAACAAACCAAATGTTATTTAAAAAACAGAACTCAGCTCTGAGGTCTCTGGTTCTGTGGACCCACCCACTCCCCAGGTGGAGGCCATCACTCATCCGTGGTGCTTCCTCTTGTTTCTTGTCTATTGTGATAAATCCACGGCATATGGCTGTCTTCCCCATTAGACTCAGTGGTCCTGAAGGCAGGGACCACAGCCCAATCTTCCCTCCCTCCCCAGTGCCTGGCACAGCCTAGTATACAACAGGTACCAGCAGTGATTCATTTGGTGCATTTGAATTGACTGTGAAACTTTTAACAATCCTGTGATGCAGATGGTATTAGTCCCATTTGACTGCTGAGGACATCAAGGTAAATCAAGAAGCTTCCCAGCGATATCTGCAGTCTTATGAAACCAGAAGGATCCAGGCCAGAGACGTTCCAACTCTGGTGGGCCTCAGCACCACCTGGAGGACTTGTTGAAACATAGATCAAGGCCCCATCTGCAGAGCTCCTGATTCTGCAGGTCTAGGCAGGGCCCAAGAATGTGCTAAAGTTTCCAAGTGAGGTTGAGGCTCACCTGGGACCCAGCAGGGCTCCCTTTGAACCCCCAGCCCTTGCTCCTCCTCCTCAGGCTGGAGGACAGGCAACACATAGTCCATTCTGAAAGCCCATATGCACTCAGGGGCATCTTCGCAAAAGGACCTGCTCCCCAACTGAGAGAAACTTATCTTTGGGAAAAACCGTCTACATTTTAAGATATGGATTGAGAGCAAACCTAATCATTTCTTTTTGAAAGAATAATGGTGGAGCTGAGAAACCATAACATAGTTCCAACTTTGCATTCCAGTGCTCTCTCAGTTTCTGAGAAACACACACGTCTGGTCTCTTTCCAGGGTCACTGCTTGACTACTGTGCTGGTTTGAAAGGATTACGTGCCCTAGAAAAATCATGTTTCAATCCTAACTCATTTTGTAGAGACAGCTGTTTCTTTTAATCCCTATTCAGCACTATAGGTTGGAAACTTGATCAGATTATATCTGCAGAGATGTGACTTACCTAATTGTGGATATTAACTTTGATTAGAGGGAGATGTGACTCCACCCATTCCAGGTGGGTCTTGATTAGTTTACTGGAGTCCTTGAAAAGAGGAAGCATTTTGAACAGAGCCACAGAATCACAGAGTCCACGCAACCAGAGACCTTGGGAGATGAAGAAGGAAAATGCCCCTGGGAGACTTTCATGAAACAAGAAGCCTGGAGAGAAAGCTAGCAGATGTTGCCATGTTCGCCATGTGCCTTTCCAGTTGAGAGAGAAACCCTGGACTTCATTGGCCTTTCTTGAGTGAAGGTAACTTCTTGTTGGTGCCTTAATTTGGACATTTTTATAGATTTACATGTCCTTAGAACTGTAAACTTGCAACTTAATAAACTCCCCCTTTTAAAAGCAGTTTCGTTTCTGGTATATCTCATTCCAGCAACTAGCAAACTAGAACACCCACTAAGTGGGGGAGGGCTCTGGTACCCTATCCTGCACCCTGGCCTTTTCTGTCTGCATTTGTCCTGAGGTAGATTAGTCCAGAAATGTCCTAGAGGCCAGGCCACAGAGGGCCCTAGAAACCCTGATACTGACTTTGGGTTTCATCCTTCAGAAGATGGAAGCCACCAGGGAGTTCTGAAGTGACATGACTGACTGCTCTGGCTGCTGGGCTGAGCCCAGGTAGTAGGGGTGGTGAGAAAGAAAACAGGCAGTCCATTAGGGGGAGAGTCCAGGGAGAGCCGAGCTTGGTCCAAGGTGGTAGTGGTGGCTGTGGTGAGGGGCGACTGGATTGTGGATAGAGTTTGAAGGTGGCTCCAAAGCAATCCACAATCTGCCTAAGGATGGAGGCAGGTGTGAGGGGGAACTCAGGTGTGTGTGGGAAGGAGGGCCACGAACACCAGGCTGAAGAGACTGGACTTCCATCCTTGGCCAGTGGTTTTCAGACATTTTGCATGAAATAACCTGGAGAACTTTCCAGAAATGCATTCCCTCATTCCTTCCCCCTGGAGATTCTGTCATTCGGCAGTGAGGTCCTCAAACTGCATTTGTAATAGCAGCATGAGGGATTCTGCATGGTGGCAGAATTAGACTGCCATGGGTGATAGGTTGGAAACCTTTGGAATTAACACTAAAACTTGCCCAGCTCTTTAAGGGCTCTCTCAAAGAGGCAGTGGAGGAAAGAAGTTAGGGCAATGGTCTTTGTGAAACCCAGTGCTGGGGTGGGCCGTGGTGGCTCAGCAAGCAGAGTTCTCACCTGCCAGGCCAGAGACCCGGGTTCGATTCCCGGTGCCTGCCCATACAAAACAAACAAACCAACAAAAAACCCCCAGTACTGGGCTAGGACTGCTAAGGGTGGTCAAGGGTCTTTGGGGCCACAAAAAACAAACTTTCTTCTCTGGCCTCCCCTCCCCCCACCCCAGCCTCCTGCTGAAGCCCGCCCAGTGGTTGGGAACTTCTCCTATAAGCCAAGGCGCTAAGATTACCTGAGCCATTCAGG
The DNA here is from genome assembly GCA_004026745.1 of Myrmecophaga tridactyla. NCBI lineage: Eukaryota > Metazoa > Chordata > Mammalia > Pilosa > Myrmecophagidae > Myrmecophaga > Myrmecophaga tridactyla. Next base: position 18,128 of record PVIY010036081.1, read on the forward strand.
AAAAAAATGTAAGGGATCCTGCTACTCTTCTCTGCTTCCCCACCAGCCCCCTGGGAGAGGCCCCCACAGCTCTGAGGAATTAGAAGCACCTTGTTGAGAGGACTACTTTAATGACCTGCTACAGTAAAGTAATAAGAGCAAACAAGAGTAGTTCAGGGCAGGCCATGCTGGCTCTCAGCAGGCAGGAATGCTGGCCTGCGATGCCAGAGGACCTGGGTTTGATTCCCGGTGCCTGCCCATGTAAAAAAAAAAGTTCATGTTTATTGAGCCCTCATCATGTGCAAGGCCCTGGGCTCAGGGCTTCACATGCACTACTTCACTTACTCTAACAGACACCTTACTAAGCAGGTGTGGCATCAATTCCATTATACATTTGCAAGACTCTCCTGATCCTGAAATCGCACAGCTTCTAGGTGGCAGACCCCAAACACCATTCTCTTAACTTCTTGACTCCTTTGCTGCTTCCAGAGCCTTTAAGGAGATGGCCGAGTTGGAGTGTTAATTCTAGTCACTTAGAACTAAGAATCGATACCTGCCTTGCAGCTGAATGAGGGACGGGGCCTCATCCATCTCCCGCGAACGCCAGCAGTCAGATCCGTGGGTCTTTGCAAACAGGCTTTCCCCACCTGCCTCCTACGCCTTAAGATAAACTGCTGAGTATTTTATAAAACCACATTTGGGTTGATGGATGTCGCTGGAGAAAACAGCCTTTGAAACATTCCATTTGAGCCAGACATACGTCTCTTGCCCGAGATCGCCACTAGGATGTAGGGAGGTGGCCCCCGACACGACACGGACTGACGGTGGCCTCATTCTGTCAATCAGCTGCACCGGGGCGGGCCTGCGGGCTCCTTCTGGGCCAGAGTCCATCCTCCCCACTCCCAGGGAGGGAGCCTTGCACACAGGACGTAATGAAAGCGCTGGTAGCTGCTCCACAAGAATCCCATCATCTATTCCGCGCTTAAGGACGGAAACCAGAATAATGCTTCACGTGTGCAATTTACGGAGAATATCTGTTTTCTCATCTGGTTCCAATGGCATGGTTCAGAGGAGGACATTATTACAAGGATTCCCCAGGTACAGTTGAGGAACACGGGCCCAGAGAGGCCAAGTAACTTGTCAGGGTGATCTGTAAGTGGCCATGGCCAGTATATTAAACCCACGGCCATCTGACTCACGCCCACCTTCCTTTCCCTATGCCATGCTCTTCCTTAACATCTGACATTTATATATTATTTTACATTTTACAGAGCACATTTGCATATATGATACAATTAAATCCAAATCATTGTTGACAGCCAGGGGTATCATCCCAGGCTGAATATGAGATTTTTTTTTCTCTCCTTTCAAAAATACCTGCGTTCCCTTGCTAGTAATTCTTTTTCAAGGTATTGGTTGCTGGCGTAGGACAGCAACTTGCCAATTCCTTCTCTCTCCCCAACCTTTAAATCTCTCGCTTGTTATTCACCAAGAATAGATGTTCCCATCTCACAGTGAACTTCTAAATGTGTAAGTATACAGGTTTTCTGTTTAGAATCATCGGTAGGAAATAAAGCTGAATGATCTTGACTAGAATTAGCTTAGTGATTCTTATCTGTGCAGTGAAATGCTCCCCAGAAGAGCTATACATGAAGGCTGTGTGAGCTCCAAGACGGTTAATCCCAAAGAACCTCAGTCTCCTCTCCATTCTTAGCGCCCCTCGCAGCCTGGCTCCTTGTCTGCTGCTGCAAGTGCCACCAGACATTACCCTGGTTCTCTTGGGCCCGAGGCTGGGGCCTTAAAGGACCATGGATGGAAGATCAACCCTGGGCATTTCCCATGAGGTGGCACTCCGCTCCATGGAAGGGTGAGCTAATCTGGGTCCCAGCTCTGCCACTTGCTAGCTGTCTAATATTTGGCAAGTCACTTCACCTCTCTGGGTCTCAGTTTCTTCATCTATAAAGTGGGAACAATAACATCTGCCCTGAGTGGCTTTTGTGATGACCCACAAAGAGCTTAACACCGGGCTTAAAAAAATAGCAGTGCAAATGCCTTCCATCATCTTCCCTCGCCTTATGCTTGGAGAGCTAGCATGGTGCTGGCTTCATTTTCTTCTTTTATTGCACTTAGTTGGCTGCTTGTCTCCCCATTAGACTGTGAACTTCCCAAGGCCAGGAGTCCTTGGCCCTCCTCAGTCCCCAGCCATCAGAGTGGGCTCTCAACAATCAATAAATCCATCAACTGACTCGAATTACAGGGAGGAAAAATCATGCAGTGAGATCAGGAGACCTGGGTTCTCAAATGGTCTCTACCCCTGCACATGGTGTGAATTGGGGCTAGATGCTTCTCCTCTCCAGGCTTTGCCTTCTCCTTCTGTAAAATAAGGGGGCCAGACTGGACAAGCTGTCCAAATTTCTGAAGCATTGGGAGTGAGGGTGGTTTCTGAATGTTTGTAAAAATGGTAGTAACTAAAGTCACAAATAACATAGGCTGAGGGCTTTCTGCTGGCCAGAACTCACTTTGTATACTTTCCCCACACATAGGCATTTACTTCCATGACAGCCCAATGAGACCAGTACTGCTCAGATCGCATTGCGCAGATGAGAGCCCTGAGATCAGAGAGGCTCAGCGGCTTACCCAAAGTCACACTGCTGGGATTCACATCCCTGTACTACCCCCTCTCTACCTTGCTCCTGATACTCCCCACACAGCTTGGGGACAGACGTGACACACATGCAGTCACTGCATTTAAGCATCATAGCAACAAGAAATCACTATCTCCTTTGTCCTTGGCTGGATGGAGAAATTAGTTAAGTGTCAGGACTGAACCATAAATAGCACTTGCCAAAAAGTCATTGCCCCCAGAAGCCTGCAGCACCCAAACAGCAAACATAATCAAAGACGAATGTAACTATTTCAACATTTCATTAATCACGGGTCATACTGCTGGCCGGTACAGAATGGCCCAGAGGTCCCACCCTGATCCATCTGGTGTCATCCTAATTCCACCGTGACACAGACACAGCTCCTGAGTCTGGGATGCCAGGGCTGCGGTACTGGTCACCACTTGCTGTAACCGCTTTGGGCCATGATATTTCTCATGGATTTAATGCTCGAATAAAACCTTCTGAAGCTCAGTACTCATTCCTCAGCAGTGCTTGAAATCGCTGGCTTGGAAAGGACTTCAGAGATAAAACCCAGGCCCTTACAGGATAATAACAACACTAAAAATAATAGTCAGAGTTAATAAGATTAGTTGACACCCAGCATGTGCTTAATATGTGTCAGAAACCGTGGTAAATCCTTTATTCTCAAAAGAAAATCTGGGTGGTAGGCTGCTCTTATTATACCCTCTCCCTCCCCATTATACCTTCAGGCTCTTCACCTGGGCTCAATGACATAACAAAACATTGTTTTTGTCTTAGATTATGTCTGTTCTTTGGGTGCTGCAGGCTTCTGGGGGTGCAGGAGGGTAAAGCCATTCGCCTAGAGTCCCACAGACTCTTCAAGTACCCAGGGTGGTACTTGAACCCTGGGTTCAGCAGGCCACCTCCAGGCCGCAGATTTACTCAGAGAGACAGGGAAGGAGGGACAAGTGCCAAGTGTGCAGAAAAAGTGTGGCTTCTAGGAGAGTCTCTCTGGCTGAGAGATTCTGAGCCCTGGCCTGCTAATAATGATCCCCTTGTCCCCACTTGGCCATCTCCAGGCACAGGGTGCTCATTACCTCCCCAGGAGACCCATTCTCTCTGTGTCCTCCAGGTCCACTTTTCCACAGAACAAATCTAACTCATCTTCCCCACAACAGCCTCTCTGAGAGGATTTGTAAGGCAGCAAACAAATCAATTCAATTCCATCAGGTGCAGGCAGAGAAGGACACTCCCCAGTCACGGGGCTGGGGGTGGGGTGGGGGCAGGGGTAGGGTAGGAAAGTGTGGGGAAGGAAGAAGGGAAGACCGACCCCGGTGAGAGGAGCAGAGAACTGGGGCGTGGGCAGAGTTAGAACCCAAAGGAAGAAGCAAATAATTTCCTGGGAGAGGCAGGGAAAATTACAGAGAAACCACGGTGCACATGATAAAAAATTCAGATCACAGAGATTTCCCAATTCCTGTGCACCAGAAGTGTACAGTGTCAGCAGAGATGCATAAAAACTGAATATATGCATAGAAATTTCCTGCATACACAATTATCCATATACCTATCACTTTTCACACAGAGTCATACTATAGGTATTGTACTGTGCTTTAAAAATTTTAACAACATGTCTCAAGCATCTCTCCATATCAGCATGTACAGATTTGCTCTATTTTAATAGCCTTTAGAATTCCCTAGCAGATATACTATGCTTTTAAAAAATTCCTTCCTTTACTGATGGACATTTAGGATGTTTCCTTTCCTTTTTTTTCTATTACAAACATGGCTGCAATGAATATCTTTTGCCTGTACATTCAGTATGTGAATGAGGGTGCGCTGGTTTGAAAGGATTATGTACCCTAGAAAAGCCACGTTTCAATCCTGATCCATCTTGCGGAGGTAACCTTTTCTTTTAAATCCTATTCAGCACTATATGTTGGAAACTTGATTAGATTATCTCCACAGAGATGTGATTCGCCCAATTGTGGGTATTAACCTTGGATTAGAGGGAGATGTGACTCCAGCCATTCCATGTGGGTCTTGATTAGTTTACTGGACTCCCTTGAAAGAGGAAGCATTTTGGAGAAAGCTTCAGAATGACGCGATAGTCACAAGAACTACCAGAGCCCACACAGACAGAGGTATTTGGAGATGAAGTAGGAACTCCCCTGGGGGAGCTTCATGAAAGAAGAAGCCTGGAGAGAAAGCTAGCAGATGTCACCATGCCATGTGCCTTTCCAAATGAGAGAGAAACCCTGAACTTCACCAGCCTTTCTTGAGTGAAGGTAACCTCTTGTTGGTGCCTTAATTTGGACATTTTTATAGACTTGCTTAAATTGGGACATTTTTTTGGTCTTAGAACTGTAAGTTAGCAACTTATTAAATTCCCCTTTTAAAAGCCGTTCCGTTTTTGGTACATTGCATTCCGGCAGCTTGCAAACCTAACTTATTTCCAGTGGAACTTCTGGATCAAATGGCATATAAGCTTGCTCATCCTGGCTAACTTATCTTGGGGTTGGAGTCTTGAAGTGTAAACAGGAGTTTGCTAGTTCTAGATTTCTAGTTCCAAGTTGATGAAGAACATTTTTCTCAGCAGGGGAAGCAGGTTGTGCAAAATCTTAAACATATTGAAGAGCATTGGGTATTGAGAACATGGACCAGTGTTGCTGGCAAGAGGGCTTTGGAGGTGAGGGAGCCATGGGAGGAAAGACTAGAGAGGTGATCTCAAGTTGGTCCCTTTAATGCAGAATTTGTCCAGAATCATGACTGTCCATCATTAAACATGCCCTGGGAGCATGTGTTTTTCTAAAAGACTGCCTTGGCACTGCATCTCGCTCTAGTGACCATCTTATTCCCCTGCTCTCCTGCCCAACCAAACCTCCCCAGAGATGCTGGCACCCAGCGCTGTCTTCACACTCTCTCCTCCGGCTCCTCAGGGTGGACTTCTGTTCCCCTACCTCTCCACCCAACTGCTCTGGCCAAATGCATCAGTGTTCTAGTTTGCTAGCTGCTGGAATGCAATATACCAGAATCAGAATGGCTTTTAAAAGGGGGAAGTTAATAAGTTGCTAGGTTACAGTTCTCAGGCCGAGAAAATGTACAATTAAAACAAGTCTATAGAAATGTCCAATCAAAGGCATCCAGGGAAAGATACCTTGGTTCAAGAAGGCCGATGATATTCAGGGTTTCTCTCTCATCTGGAAAGGCACATGGCGAACACAGTCACAGTTTCTCTCTCAGCTGGAAGGGCACATGGCGAGCAAGGCATCATCTGCTACTTTCTCTCCTGGCTTCCTGTTTCATGAAGCTCCCCGGGAGGCATTCTCCTTCTTCATCTCCAAAGGTCACTGGCTTGTGGGCTCTCTGCTTTCATGGCTATGTCGTTCTTCTCTGCTCTCTCTGAACTTCCCATTCTCCAAAATGTTTCCTCTTTCATAGGACTCCAATAAACCAATCAAGACCCACCCAAATGGGTGGAGACATGTCGTCACCTAATCCAGTTTAACAACCACTCTTGATTAAATCACATCTCCAGGGAGTTTCAAACATACAGTATTGAATAGGGATTATTCTACCTTTATGAAATGGGATTTTGATTAAAACATGGCTTTTCGAGGGAGGGGCCAAGATGGCGGCTTAGCAATGTGTGCGTTTTAGTTCGTCCTCCAGAACAACTACTAAATAACCAGAAACAGTACAGAACAGCTCCTGGAGCCACAATAGTGACCAGACACACAGCATACCCAAGTCTGGAGCAGCTGGACCGACTGTGAGTCTCCGGAACCGTGAGTTCCCCAAGCTGCGGCAGCTGGCACCAGGCGCCCCTCCCCCACAGGCGGCTTCCCGGAGAGAAAGGAAAGAGACTAACAGTAGCAGGGACTGAGTCCAACCAAACACCAATTGTGGCATTAATAAACAAATTCTGACTACTAAAAATAGGCCCCCAGCTCACGCGAAACTGGTCAAGGCAGAGGTCGCTTATTGGGATAACCTAAAAAGAGGAAAGGGGACAAAACGGGGGTTTTCGTGGCTGTTTCTACGAAGGCTTGGCTGCCTCTGGATTCAGTGGTGGGACTACTCGGGCTGCAACTGCCCCACGCATAGGCAGAAACAGATTGCTTCAGGGCTATCTCCCACCTGTGCCTTCCCCAGGGGAGGGGTGAAGCCCAACTTAGGTGGAATCCCTCTCTCAAGGAACTCAGACCCCAGGACTTGGCAATTTGAAGCCATTAAAACCAGCCTACAACCTCTCCTCTGTCTCCACCATGCCCCCAGCAGGGAGAGCCTTCCAAAGTTAAGGGAGCTGCAACATCTTTTGCTGGTGGGACCCGCAGGAAGACAAGCGCCACATACTGGGAAGGATAAGAAAAACAGAGCCCAGAGACTTCACAGGAAAGTCTTTTAACCTGCTGGGTCTCACTCTCAGGGAAAACTGACGCAGGTGACTCCTTCCCCCTGATAGGAGGCCAGTTTAGTCCGGGAAAACCTGGCTGGTGTCTGTAATACCTATGTAGACCCTCCTAAGGGTGGGGAGGGAAAAGGCACCTTACAAGTACGACAAGAAACAAGAAAACAAGAACTGAAAAATTACCCTCTGTTAAACAAAACTTAAGCTAGAGGCCCAGAAAAAGCTGAACTGAAGGTCAAAGAACAGTTAGACATCAAACTCATCTAGCAACAAAACCCTAGGTAAGATAAGTGAAAGCAATCTCCAGAATAAACTAAATAAGGTAATTAAATGTCTAGACGCCAGCAAAAAATAACAAATCACACCCGGAAAATTGAAGATATGGCCCAGTCAAAGGAACAAACCAATAGTTCAAATGAGATACAGGAGCTGAGACAACTAATTCAGAATATACGAACAGAAATGGAAAACCTCATCAAAAACCAAATCAATGAATTGAGGGAGGACATGAAGAAGGCAAGGAATGAACAAAAAGAAGAAATGGAAAGTCTGAAAAAACAAATCACGGAACTTATGGGGATGAAAGATACAGTAGAAGAGATGAAAAAAA
>PVIY010036082.1:0-25750 GCA_004026745.1 Myrmecophaga tridactyla
GAATACCAGAGAATAAGTTCTCAACAGTTCCCAAGTACTGAACTATTCTGGAGAGTAGGAGCAGTGGTGGTAGCTAAATCTAGCTTGGACAGGCAGAGAAAGGTGGAGGAAGGCTATGTTAATTTGACTTCATTATTGCTAGAGAGAGGCGCCCCTATTTATCAAACTGGCATGTAGGTCTCCTGGTGATATTTATGTAGGTCCAGTTGAGTGTGTAAGCCTGTGTATGGGTGTGTGTGTGTGTGTGCCCCTGTGTGCAAGCTTGCACTTACCAATGTGCTGTAGAACTACTTTGTTCAGTCTTTTTGTTTTTATCAGTAACCAAATTGCATTTTTAAGGATTCAGGAACCAACTTGGCTCCTCAAAAGCTTTGCTTTTGATGCAAGTGCTGTGAGACACCCTGGATTCTCTGGATTTGAGCCAGTCTGAACTTCCACCTCCAGGCATCCCTGGACATTTTAGACTTAAAAAGATGCCCAGTATGCACCTGGAGTACCCTGACGTGGCAACCTGAGGATCCCCTGGAGAACTTGAAAACCACTGAAACTGCACTTGTCTTCAGGCACTCTTCTGGTTCAGATGTTGTTTACCAAAATGATAGTGCTCTGTGATTCCCAATTGTTAAAGTACACTCTGCTTTCTTACAGTATGTATTTTCCATCTGAGATAGGTTTCAACCACTGCATGCTGGTCAATTAACTGGTTTTAGGGAGACTACCTGAGACATTATGAAATCAGGAAATGACTACTTCTTATTAAATTTTGCCCTGAAGCTGTGTGTCATAATTTGATGATATTGGTCAAGCAGCTCTACATGGTCAGTTGGCGAATGTTTTTTTTGTCTTCCTGCATGGTCAGGCACCCTCCAGCACAGCAGGCAAGAATTCTACCACTGAGCCACCATCCCACTGGCAAATGTTTTTTAGTTACCTTTAAATGAGCTCTCCAGAGTTGCATTTTGAGCCACAGTTGTAAGATTTCCAAATTCCTTTGTGTTTGGTTCTCATTTTGTTTAGTTACTATTGTATGACTCATTTCTGATTACTGTGTTTGCACAAGAAAATGCATCAGTTGAAATGAACATTTTTCCAAATCCTAGGACTTGGTCATCATATAGTGAAATAGATAATTAAGAGACTCAGGAAACAAAAGCCAGTGCAGGCCCACTTCAGTTCCCTCTCCTCAGTGTATATCACTAAAAATAGTGATCATTTTCCTGTCCATCTGACCTGCTGCTGTGTGAAGAAATCTTGAAGTCATTTCTCAGCCTCATTTTCTCCCCCTTCACTTGATAGGTCACAAAAAAAAAAAAAACCCACAAAAGCAAGGACGAGCAGGCTTTTATGATAATGTCGTCATCAGCTCCAAGCTTCAAACGCTTCTGCGGCTTTTGAGTTGTCATTTATAACTTGGAACTGAATCGACCCAAAATTCCCTTGATACACTTAGAGAAATTGATAACAGACTCTGAGCTCCTTTTATGGCTCTGAGGAGGCAACTCCAATCACATCACTATTGGCAGGCAATATTATTTTTTGACATGGTTGTAAAAGTATAAAGGGGCTTATGGCATTTGTTTAGATGAGGAATGGGCTCCCAAGCTGTGCTGGGGTTTACGGGACCAGATTAGTGAGAAGCCAAGGGAATATGATGTTTGCAAACAGGATATGATTTTATATAAGTTTGGGTTTCGTGATCTGTTCCCTGGGGAAAGCCCTGCAGACAGCAGAGAATTCCACTTTTATCCTACAACAGACAGACTCCCTGTGCCAAAAGGCAGAGAAATAAACGTGGTCAATGGGCAGAGTCAAACCGTTGATTGGGAGAGGAGCAGCCATAGAAAAGGTAGAACAATTCCCTACAAGGAATGAGGCACTGCAGGTCATGCACAGACTTGGAGCCTCCCTAGCTGGCCAAAGATGTGCCAAAAAATGAGGCTCTCCAATGTTTAACCAAGTCACCTCTCCAGAAGCAGCTCGATGAATCTGTGAACACAAGGCCGGCATTTTATTACAGATTTTTCTGCGTCCGTGTTCTGATTACGCCTGGATCTGACATACTCTGTGACTTAGGGATGTCATTTCTGTAGTTAAGGAGGGGAATGGGTGAGAAGAATGAAGTGATGTGAGCAGGTAATTTAAGACTCATTTCAATTGCTCTGAGGTTTTCTGTAGACATTTTCATTATTTACTAAAGGTGATTTAAAAAAAGGCAAATTTAAATGAATTGTCTCAGATGTTCTTTCATTGTCAAAGTTAAAATGTAAGTTCTTCCGTCTGAATTGTAACACACACATCAGATGATGAAATTTCTGTATGTTACATTCCACCACATTTAGACCTTCATACTGTTTTCTGATTTTTTGCACCCTCATTGATTCTCTGCGTTTATTGGCTCCCGTAGCAGTTTTGGAAAAAAAAAAAAGTTCCAGTGACAAAACTTTGAAAAGACTGCCCTGACTCCTCCTTTCTGTTAAGTTATAATACTTGAGAATACTTTTATCTTATGACCAAATCGATGGGCATATACTTAAAAGGCCCTCTTTGAAAGAACAACAACATTTTAGATATAAACATGCCATGCAATGACGAATAAGGGGCAGGAAAAATGAGATAATCAGCGACAAAGCAAGGTGCAGAACTTCAAAGACTAATGAAACGAGACCACCATTATCAGTTGCTCATGGCCTATCCATTGGGCTGATTTGGTAAATGTGTTGTGGGAGCACAGCAGACACGCTTCTGAAACGTAAAAGAAAGGAGTGTGAGGGTTTACTCAAGCAGTCATAAGCTAAATCTTGAAAAAAAAAAATTTGTTGTGAATGTATGTGTGTGTGTGTGTATATGGGTGTGGGTTGGGGGAAGCAGCCAAGCATTAATTATATAAGCCATAGTGACACACCATATTTTTGATGATTGCACCAAGCTGTTGTCAATTAGTAGGGATTTTTTCCTTCCAGAAACAATCTAATGTTTATGCCAAAATTCTGGATGTTCCTGAGGTTTTGTCAGTGACTCAGGAACCCCTTCCTTTTATCATAAATATATGGGCCATGTCTTACTCCTACGCAATTATCCTGAGCAGGCTCAATGCCGTTTGTTAGTTACATCAGCAGAAAAAGGAGGGGGTGGCATCTGTTTCTCACATAAAGTAATCAGGATAATGTAGATTTCCCTTACCTTAATGTTCATCTCAAACCTGGTTTGCAATCAGTTTCATTTCCTCTTGCTGCTGTCAAAGATCCTTTGCCCTCCTCTTCCCTCTGGCACAATAAGATTATTCAACCTGATCTGCAATCTCACTTTTCTCCCACCTTCCCTTCTCAATTGTATTTAGATTTTTATTTAGTTTTAAACTTGATGCAAAGGATACTAGCAGGAACATCGTACAGCACCTGGAAAAAGTAAATTAATAAGCTGCCTTAACGAATTGTTTGATACGTTTCATGCTACAGACTCTACAAAAAAAGATCATGCTGCCCCAGAATTAGGAAAAACTGTATAAAATATTATGCAAGCAACGTGTTATTAGCGTTCTGAATAGCTGAGTCTTCAGTACTGCCTAGATTATGCTAATTGTATACTTAGCAATGATTGTATGTGCAGCCAACTCTCCTTACAGATATATATAACTGTGTTTACTACAAATGTGAAATTGTATAGAATGATTAGGCATCTGATGTCAATTGCAGGAAAGAGGAAAATTAGAAATGAAAACCTTAACTTCCTCCTTTATTCACTTAGTTGTAGCATCCCAAATGCAATTAAATTCTTTCAATTACTTCCGCATTATGGCTGGATGCATTTTAAAATAATACTTCATTTTTCTTATTTAAAGTAAACATGAATATAAACAAAGATATAAAATTCTTTTGTCAAAATGAGTAGTTTGTAAATGCCATCATCAAAGCTTTAGACCTGTGTTTTTGCAAACTCGGAGCCATTAGCACCTATAAAAATATATTTGCATCTATGTCAACCAAACTAATGTCAATAGCAATGAAGAAAACGTATCCTTTTCTGGAATTTCTTGTTCTATAATTTCTCTGTGCTCTTTTATAATTTTCTCTACTTGCCTATGTGTCTTTTCTATATACATTAAGACAAGAAGAAATTCAGCCTTAGACTCCACAATTTCTAAAGGAAATAGATTTGATGAAATTTAACCTTCCATTTAACCCAGGAAATCTGCGATTCCGTGCAATAAAAGCTCTGAGAAGTTAAAACATACTTCAGTAAATTTGAATATATAATCAGCTGCTGATTGCTACTGCTGACTGCCATGAAAACATGAGGCCTTAGGTCAAATAAAAATGAAAAGCTGACAAAGGGATGGTATTACTGAGAAAAAAGCAATTTTGTGACAGCATCTGTGTTGTGTAGCCTACAGTGCACCTAAATCTAGGCCCGGTTCAGTTTTTCATTTTGATGTGAAAAAACTACAGTGACACTTTCCTTTGCCATATTTCTACCCTGAATAGTTCCAGATCCAGATATTCATCCTTTGTAACAAATTAATATCCAATACATAAAATCAATATAACACTATTGGATTTGTTGATGTGAAATGTTTTGATAATAAAGTAAAGCATAAATTCTAAATTCCAAACAATACATTGAAATAAGTTATTTTACTTATTGCTTGAGCCCTAAGCAGGCAGTCCACAGAGAGTTCCTGGAACCTCATTGTCTTAAACCCAGAGTCGGATGCAGAGCTCCTCACTACTTAGCCAGCATTGTACATTACTGTACAATGTCTTATTTTAAATAAAAAATAAGTGAGAGGCACTAAAAGACTAAACAATGATTCATTTATCTTAGCAACAAAACACACGTAGAATCATGAAGACTAATATGACTATTAAAAGTCTAATACATTTGAGAATTAAATGCATCCAAAATCGTAGGTGAAGTTATTCTATTATCATTTTCTAAGTACTAATATGATTTCTATATGGTCTCTAATATTTGCTCTGTATACATGTAGATATCCTTTATGACTCTTTGTAGATATTTCTCAAAATTACCCGGTCTTTTTGAAATCCGGTTGTTCAAAGAAATAGGAAATCAAGGCCCACATGTAGTTAAATTATTCTTTGCTAAAGAGCTCATTTTTTTTTCTTTACCTATTGCCCCTTATTTAGATACGTTAACATTTATCCATTCACTTATTAAATAAGTATGTATTGAAAGTCTCTTAAGTGCTAAGCATGGGGCAACATTTAGCCTCATTATTTCTCTTTCTAATATTCTTTGTTTCTTCCCTTTTCAATTCCCATTCATATTTCTTATTATTATAATTATCACTTAGACTCCATGTGAATCTTCCTGTATTTCTTTTCATCAGGTTTAGTATGGAAGACCTTGGAGTTCGTAGGAACATGAACAAAAGGTAATTAGAATATCTGGAGTCTTAGTTGAACAAGTTCTAAATTATGTTTTTAATGAAATACTTCTATAAGACAGCTTTCCCGTCTTTCTTGGCATTTCTTTGATGGAGATATTAACTCCTCATTCTGAGAGCTAGAAAGTATTGCCAGCATTAGTCCAACATTCTAGTAATAGGAAGTGTGAAAAGTCAAAAGCCCAGCACTACTAGACGCAGACTATTCTTTGGACTTAACTATATCCGCAGCTTCTGGTAGCTGCAAAAGCTTGGAACAAAATTCATTCACCCATTTATTCATTTATTTATGCAACAAATATTTATAAGCCAGGAATTACAGATATAGCACCACAAAACAGAAAAATTCTTTCCTGATTGAACTTATATTGTAGAGAGTGAAATAGATAAAGAAATACTTGTAAGTTTACATATGTGTGTGCAATGAGGAATGTTATGGACAAGGGAAAGCAAAGAAGGGGTATTCAACTGGTGGTTACTAGGGAGTGGTGCCTTTTGGGTATTAGAATCCGTAGATGAGGAATGACCCAGGTGCCCTGCCTTATTGTGGTTATGGACTTAAAGTGGAATAACAGAAACAAAGAAATTCTTAAGGAGGGTTCAAGGCAGAGTAGTGGGGAAGCAGTGAGAGTTCAGGGTGGGTTGGGACTTGCCAAGACTTCTCAGCATTCTGCGGCTCTGAATTTACTCCCCCCGTGATGATGTGGACAACTGGGGATAGGATTGTTCTATCCAGAGCACACAGAGGCACTGGCTTCCCTTTTGACTTCTGAATTAAGGCACGGTGATGGGGGAGAGGAGGGCAAAGTGGATTTACAGCTGCACCCCAACACTGTGGAATTTCTCTTGGGTTCTGCCTCTTGGTGGTCTGGAGGAGCTTGGAGGTGGGATCATATTTATCTGAACACTCAGTGGTCTGGGACTTGAAAATAGGTCCTGAAAAATGAGACATCTCGGTGGCTCTAGATCCTAGCAGAAGTCATGTGCTTTGGGGTTACCATCCCTGGGGACATTATGTGGACATAATTTCCCATTTAAATTGTACAGTTGCAATTTAGATACAGGATTCTAACAACTGTCCATTTCCAAGTAAAATGAAAATGTCCTTGCATTTGCATGACATTTCCTGGCACCTTTTCATGTACATTTTAGTGGCTTCTTATATGGGACTTAAATTATGAACTCTCTTGACTCTGGCTGGTCCTCCTAATTTATTTCCATGTTGTGAGATAAGAGTAATTGACTTGTTGATTCCATTAGTTGGTGCATGCACCGAAGATGGTGATGTCTCAATATTGGCTGTGTAAACAGTACAAGGAAATAAACTTTGGAGTCTGAAATCCAGGACTATTTGTAACTACTACCAGTTTCTGACCCTCAGTATCCTCATTATTGGAAGGGACTAATTAATTGTTTCAAATTGGCTAAGTTATTTAAGACTGTGCTGTAACCACTGAAGAACAATAATCCTTATATTTTACCCTAATGCCTCCTCAGAATTGACTTTAATGACGAGGCTGTCGGTTAGGTGGAGGGGCAGGTGGATGCCCTGGAATGGGCAGAGCTATGGGGAATTCTTTTAAACATACCTTACTGGTTTTTACAGAACTGGGCTGATTCATAGCCTTACAACAGAGAAAAACCACCAAAATCTACCTCATCTATTTGAAACCATTAGCAATCGTGAAACTTATTACCAAAATTGTAGCCCAGGCTTCCTGTTCTACAGAAAAGGAAACCAAGACTCAGAGAAAGGAGTAACTTGTTCAAGTCACACAATTAGTAAGTGGTAGAGTAAAGGTCTGCTTGGATTTCCAAGATCTTAACCACAATACTATGCACACACAAGTCACCATAATTTCAGCCTCATATGATTGTCAACACCTCTTTCCCAAATGAGAATAGTCCCAGCCATAAGAAAGCACAATTGTTTCTTCTGCCAAGAGCATTCTTTTTTATTGAAATTCCTATAAGACTATTAAATCCATACACTTAGACATCATTAATTTGGGGTAAAGCAAATTATGCAGCTGTACATAGCATTTCAACCCTAAGTAGAACACTGAAAAATCTCCACTCTTGGAGCAAACCACTGTGGGATGAGTTAGAGAGGATATCATTTCACATACTTACTAAGTCATAGTTATTCTTATTAAGCTGTTCTTGATAGGAATGGGGCTTGAGCATTTACTGCCTAAGGAATAAAAGACTAACATACTAGTAAATAACCTTTATTACAATATGTACAGCAGTTTAAATGAAGAAGTAGTAGGAAAATGCTGAAATATTAGTTGGCTCTATTTTTAACTCCATCTTAGAATTGACCAGCAGGTTACTGAAGCTGTAAATAATAACAATAGGGACTCTTAAATTCCTTGACTGACCATGTAACCCACAGGAATCCATATAGTTCTTGGCAAACCCAGGAGTACATCAGTATCTTAAGTAAGGATCCTTCAAGTCTAAATATGTAGCACTTCTGCCAGAACAAACATGTTCCTCTACTTATTCTTTGTCCTGGCAAGTGAATAGCTAAGGGTTATTTTTCTGAACTTTAAGAGTGGCTAGAAATTACATATGCAGGGTCAGTAGAGCTGCCAGAAAGCAGTTGATCATCTGGGGGAGGGATGTGGTAGTGCATCATTGTACACGGCATGGCCCTTGTCTCTCTCCAGCTGCCTCATTCATAGTTCAAGCCTTCTTTCCATATGGAATATTGGTCACAGTATTCATCCATCATATCCATGCTTTTACTTGAAATCTTAAGGTCCTCCCTGTAGCTGCTCTGTTTCCTTTTTATCTTACCATGACTAAAGAAGCTAAGGTGTGGGCATTATAACCTACAAGTGGTCCCAAAGGGAATGGGCTGCCATTCATGTCTTCCTCCCAGTATTGAACAAAAGAGAGAAAGCATGTGAACTCACCTACCGATTATCATTGTAATCTATCCTAGCTCCATTTCAAAGGTCTCACGATTTCAGCAGAACATCTAACATGAAATGAATATATTCATTCAAGGAGCTAGCATGTTGTAACACATGGGAGAAGGTAAAACATCCATTGTACAGCCACAGAGCCAACCGAAGAAAAATATAACTAAAAAATACCATAGTTCCTTTCCCAGAACTATGACTCTCACCATTATCTGGAGGAAAAAAGTGATGATCACCCAAAGATATATACAGGGCTCTCAAGATTTTCTGCAGTGTTGATACCTAAATAGCTATAGAACTGCCTCTGTGCATTTTTATGATTTTAAAGGCTGTGTTCTTCTGCTTAGTGCCAGCATCAGAGAAACTTGTAAGGCAAAGTCTCTGTTAAGTATCATTTCACTTGAGTTTCAGTTTCTTCATCTGTAAAATAGGATTAATCAGTCCTTCCGCAATGGATTATTATTAGGTTCAAATATGATGATGTAGATTATCAGTGGCAGCTAGAGGTAGAGATTGGAACTTCTCCTGGTTGGGTCCAATTCTGCAGAGAATAAATAGGCTGCTCTCTTAAGGGTATGATTGAAAAGGCTTTCCAAAGCCTTTCAACCCTGAGGTTTCCCTTGTTTTGCCCATGTAATGATGCTCTACTGCTAGAGTCAGCTTTGGAGGCCCTTGTAGAGGAGGGGCATTGTTTTCGTAAGTACATGTGATAGAGCCATTGAGAAAGAACCTTAATTTAAGAATTACAACGTTTAGATTGAAATCTTCACACTGTCTCTTCTTCACAAGGACTTCTCCAACTCTTGAGTGGAGATTCTGATCCAGCAGGACTGAATGGGGCCTAAGGTTCTACGTTTCTAACAAGTACCCAGATGATGTCAATACTGCTAATCCAGGAACCACACTTTGAATGGCAAGATTCAAATGACCATGAATGTCCAAATCATTTTACTTTATTGGGCCTCAGTTTTTTCAGCTACAATGTAGTATTGATAAATGAAATGAGATTTATCATCCCCTACAGGTCAGACATAGCATTTTGAGGTATTAATAGTTTATCCAAATTTAAAACATTTATTTTATATCCTTTTTCTTGAGATGTCACCTAGTTGGGGGGAATTTTTAGATTGTGTTTTTAATTTTTTAGCCACAGTTAAACTCTGCCAAGAAATGTATCACTGTAGTACTAATTTGTTCTCATTCATTTATCCGTGAACTTGACAAATATTTACTAAGCATCTATGATGTTTCAGACCCTGAAATGTAGGATAAAAACAGACACCCAGCTCTGCTTACACTAGCTCCCATGGTATCATTAAGAAGAGATCCATGAAACAAATTATATAGGAGACCTTCTTAAGTATATATCCATGCCTGGAGTTGACTTTGGTTGAAACCCTAGCTCTATAAACTTATCATCTATGCTGACTTTGGTCATATTTCTTAGCCTCTCTAAAATTGTCCCCTTACTTGTAAAAGCAGCTAATAACAAAAATTAACTGTGCCATCATGGAGAGCAAATGAGGTAATGTTTGTAAAATACTTAACACCATCTCTAGCACTTAGAGATGCCCCATCCCACTCCCCCATCTTTCTCTTGATCCTAACTGAAGAGATTTACTCCTTGTTTTCTTTGGGCAGTAAGTTTAACTTTACCAGCTCTTCCACTGAATCTACTGATAAATTAGTCTTTCCTCTTTCTGAACTGTCCCAACTCCCACCTAAATTCTCACCATTTCCAGAAATAAAATACTGGAATGTTCAGCTCTAGCCTTAAGAGTTGGAGCTTGAAGATAGGAAAATGCTGTGGTTTTCAAATAGCTCTTAATTGAAAAAAGCTAATTAATTATTCTATTTTCCCAAACAAGCAAATATGAAACTTGGCTTTCAGATGTCATTATATGCAATATATGAAGCTCAAAAAAAGAGTTATTCAGAAAAATTAAAACTAAAATGTTTTAGAAATTAAATCAAACTAACATTATTCCACTGATTTAAAAAAATTAGATAATTTCTGAGTCACCAAATCAAGATGCCATATGCAGAAATATTTGCTCCACAACAGATGATTCATTTGAAAATATTCTTGACCTGATGCAATGAAAAAGTTAAAAAGAAATTTAATTTTTCTTTTACAGTTTAACTTTTATACAACATGGCTGAAATGGCACAGAATCAGGACTGTGATGAAAAACCTCTGTTTCTTTGTTGAGTCTGGTGTCTGTCAATAGGCTTCTAGTGGCATCTGATCATTATTTAAATGTAAACTCAATTATTCGGAAATGCCCCATGGCCCAAGAAGCAGCCTAAGCTATTTAGGATTGAGTGAGGGGTTTTGATTCCCAACTTTCAGGGAAAAATATTTAAGGCATCTAAAGAAGAATCATGTATCACACTAACCATGTGCAGTGTGTATGAAACCTCTTTTCTTAGTGGGCACAATGGTATATTTAACACTAGAATATTTCCAAACGGGATCAGTGAGCTGCATTTAGATTATAAAGAGAAGGAGATGGTACCTAAGTTCCTTGTCATTTAAGTCATTCCCTTTTTTTTTTAAATACCTTCACTCACTTTCAGGACAGGTAGCTTAATTTCTATCATGTGCAGCTTTTCAGAGCATTAGCTTTGTTTCCAGTGCCAAGGCTGAGCTATGCTGGATGTGCTTGGAAAAGTCTGCAAAGGCCCACGTTCATTCAGGAAACTCCAATTGAACTAGATCCATATGTTGCTAAAAAAAATTGTAGCTTTCCGATTGGAGGTAATTTCTGGCTTCCAGCATTATCACAGATCATTTTTGTTCTTTGATGTGCTGCAGAATAGAAAGTAATGTTAGAACCAAAGCTCTGGGATTTTTTTTCCCCTCAGTTAACATTTGCTGAGAACTTACTACTTGCAGTGAGTGCTATGCTGTACTGTCTTAAGCACTTTAAATGTACTGACCTATTTAATGCTAGCAATGCGTCTATGAGGAAGGTGAAATTTTCTCCATTTTCTTTGGGGCTTGAAGCCATTAACTAACTTGCACAAGTTGTAACCTCTTGTTAGTGGAATTGCCAGGTTTTGAGGTACTGACTTCAAAGTCAGCAAAATAAATAAGATGACATTTCACCAAACAATGCCAGCCATTGAGAGCACCCAAAAGAATGGGAAAGATAGAGCAGACTTTACAGATTCCGAGGTTGGTTCCTTGGAACCTTTGTTTAAAAAATAACCCCAAAACCCCTGCAAATCCTGGGGTTGTGGTAACTTCTAGTTACACACTGTGGGCATACCACTAAGACAAGTGATTGATGTTCCTTCTCTTTTCCTGCAACCTATCTTGATAAAGGTAATTCATTAGTATATCTCCTAACACACTTTTACATTTTACCTTCTAGCTCCAACTTTTCTTTCTAACTCTCTCACTTTATTTATAGAGTTTATAGAGTTCTTTCTGTGTGCAATTTACAAGGAAATTCTGTTCTCTGTGAATTCAGTTCCTCTTAAATTATCATGTGATAAAGGACAATTTTTCATTTACTTATACTTTATTTCCAGTATTTCATGGAGCATATTTTTGTAAAATACAAAAAATTACCAGAAAATGAAACAAAAAGCCAAATATAAAAATCTATAATTACTTCTTATGAAATCCAGCAGACATAAAATTAAACAAATTGCTATAAAAATTCCTAAATGCTTACGTATATTCATCAGGTTGTGGAGTAGAAACATAGACTCTATGACCAACATGATCACACTGTGGGTAGCAGTACTTCATGCTAGTGTTTCGTGATGTGGTTGGATTTTAATCTCCCATGTTGCTAATAGTGTTCCATGTCTCATCTGGTTTTTGTTGTTGTTGTGCTAGTGCTCCTTTGGCTGCTTGTATCTGGACAATATTTTTTTTAGATATTTCATTTTATGTCTACTATTGGCTTTTTAGTTGTACCTCAATTTTATTTTTAATTGTTTCCCTACAGTTTACAGTTATGGTCTTTAACTTATTGTCTACCTTCAAATAATATTTTACCATTTTATATATAGTGTAAGAACCTTAAATCAGTATACTTACAGTCCCTTTCTCATACATTTAACTTTTATATATGTTATAAACCCCACTGCATATTATTATATTTTGCTTTAGATAGTCAGTTGTCTTTTTAAAGAATTGATGAGAAAGTGTATTTTGTATTTGTCTTCCTTATTACCATTTGTGGCCATCTTCATTTTTTTGTATAGATCCAAATTTCCACTGGTGCCATACTGTTTTCCCTGAATAACTTCCTTTACCATTATAGTAGCTCAAATCTGATGACAGTGCATTACTTCAGCTCTTGTTTTTCTGAAAATGTCTTTATTTTATTTTGTTCAGAGATATCTTTGCTGTTAATGAATTCTGGATTGACTTTTCTTCCCCTTTAAATACCTGCAAGATTTCATTCCATTGTCTTCTAGCTTGAATAGTTCCTGCTAAGAAGTCTGTTATAAACTTTATTCCTTTTTATGCAATGTGTCTTTTCTCTGGTTGCCTTCAAGAGTTTCAGATTATTTTTAGCAGTTTTACTATGCTCTGTTTATTTGATTGATAGTGTTTTGGTGTGTTTTTTCTAGTTATATTTTGAAGTTTTTTAATGGTTGCATTGGTTTTGAAAACTGTCACTGTTACTTCGATATTTCTTCTGTTTCATTCTCGCTCTCTCTCTCTCTCTCTCTAGTCCTTCCAAGACTGTAGTTAAACCTATGTTAGAAAATTTGATATTGACTCATTATTTTTATCCATCTTTGTAGGTTAATTGATTTCTATTGAGTTATCTTTGACTTTGGATATTTTCCTCAGCTATATATACTCCACTGTTGAACCCATCTAAAGAATTCTTCATCTCTGAGCTGCTTATTTTATAGCATTCCCATTTGATCCTTTCCTTGTATTTTACTTCTTTCTATTCATAATCCCTGTCTCTTCATGCATGCTGTCCACCTTTTCACTATTGCCTTTCACATAATAATCATAGATACTTTAAAATCCCTTCAAAGTACCAATGTGTATATCTCTTGAGTGTGATTATATTAATTGTTTTATGTCAACAATGGGTTTTTTGCCTGTGTTTTTCATTATCACATCATTGTTAAAATTTTACACGTCATGTGTAGACCTCTAGGGAGCAAGGTAGATCGTATTAATGTCTGGAAATAGGCAAACGTCTTCTGTGTAGCTGATTCAGAAAGTTTAATCAGGCATTGAGCTGGGCCCAAGTTTTCTTGCTGTTTTTGTTACTTTCAGTGGACCACAGTCTTCAGATTCCTCTAGAAATGTGTGGCTGTCGTCTTGTGCTTAGAGTGAGGGCTGGTGTGCTAGAGAGATTGTCTCAATATTCTTGTTCCCCCTCTGCTCTCGGTCATATTTGTATGCCTCTGTTCTCTCCAAGCTCTTGTGCCTCCCCAAGTGGTAGACTGCTCTTACTCATTATTACTGCCTGACTTTTGGTGTGGTCGGGAAATGTTCTTTGTTTTGTCTTATCTTTTGTCTTAGGAAGGCCCTCTCTGTTTGAATTCTTGGTGAACTTTCCTGCCCTTCTTCCCAGTGGCAGCCAAACTCTTTGACTTTATGGCTATTGTTGAAGCTCCATGCTTTCTTTTTCTTATGACAAAAATTGGATGGAACTGTGTAGCCACTAGGGCACAGAGACTGAAGCCAAATACAGTTCCAGCCACAAAGGGTCATCCATTTACCTTCCATTACTTTTACATTGCCAGTCTGCTCTCTGAATTCATTTGAGCATGTAACCATTGCTTTTGCGCTAATCTGCTTTACTTCTGTATGCCAGTCTCTCCAGGCTCTTTTGTGTATTCCGTTCCTGTGCATGGGCTCTATTTCTGTCTTGATCATGTAATTCCCTTAACAAGAAGAATATTTTTGCATTTTAGTTAACATTTAAATTATTCCTTCCCTAGTTTTGAAGGAATATTTTTGGGAGGAGGTTGTTACTCTTATTGCTATTTTTTTAAAACTATACATTATATAACAATGTATATTATCCAACAACAGATCTGTTTTTATGGATGTTTGATTTACTTGGAACCCTAATAATTTTGTGCAGTTCATATCATGCTTTTATTTTGCTGTCCATTTTTATATGATCATGCTCAGAGTGAATAATAGAAGAAACTGATAAGACTAGGAACTTATCCAAAAGGTTTGCAAAAGCACAGAGGCTTCTGTATAAGGGGGAGTACTCAGGACATGCCTTCTTGTTCTGTCACCTGTCCTATATTTGTAAAATCCTGAGATAGCATGGTTTTTACATATTAATTCATGCTCTAAAGCAGTAGTTTTTGCAGTTTTTCAGTTACTTTTAAGACTTAACTAGCATAAAAATCAGTATGGGTTAAGAGCTCATACTCTTTTTTTTTCTGAGTTTTCAGCACAACCCTACTAATTACTAGTTGAACAACCTCTGAAGCTTATATATAAAACTGCTTAAAAATAGCATCTATGTAAATGTTGTAAGAATTATGAGTTTATAAGGAAAAGAACTTTTCACAATGCCTGGATCTTAATAAATACTCCATATTTGTTAGATGATAGCTATTACTATTGCCATTGTCACTTATAAATAACAAAGAACCAGACTTCCTAGAGTAACAGAATATATAATAAAAATGAAAACATGAACTGTCTTTATTAGTTTTCTAGAACTTTCTATATTTTCTGACTTGCATTCTGCTATGACTTGTCAATGACATCATGTTTCTAATACTTTTGTTCCTTTAGTGATATCTGATTTTACAATCTTCATTGTCTTTTTCTACCAGTAGGAAAGATGCTTTTCTTCTTTTGAATGTGGATAGTATTATAGGGTGGATGAAGTTTTTATAAATTATTTTTTACAAATAGGTATGTAACTAGTGCTTTTATGGTCCTTACTTTCTTTCAATGTCCCACCTTCCTAATTATTTTAGGAGTCTCCAGGTGATGACTAATATAAACAGTTACCATATGCTTCTGAACCACAGAATTCCCTCCATCCCACCTCCTGTTCTTTTCTTTCCATTTTTCTGTTGCCGTGTCCTGCTGTGCACT
Organism: Myrmecophaga tridactyla; assembly: GCA_004026745.1. Lineage (NCBI taxonomy): Eukaryota > Metazoa > Chordata > Mammalia > Pilosa > Myrmecophagidae > Myrmecophaga > Myrmecophaga tridactyla. Next base: position 15,404 of record PVIY010036082.1, read on the forward strand.
GCTGATGCCTGTTACTGATGTTCCGGGGTCTTCACCGTGCCAGTTGCTCTGGACTACCGGAAGTCCATGAAGAAATGGAATGTGTCTCTCTCTTTCTCTCTCTTGAACGATTTATCATTTTTCACATTGATACCATAATGTTAGTGCTTAATCCCCAGTTTTTTACCGAGTTTTAAAGGTACTATTTCAGTTTTTTTTACAGCTTTCCCTGGCTCTCTACCTATTTCTACCCTACCAAATAGGCATGAGCCTCAGGAGCATGGGCCAGGAAGATCTCAGTAATATACAACCTACTGCCTTAAGAACTGTGCCTCCCTCTTCTGATTATTAAATCTTCCTTATGGGACAAGCTTGTATGACTGTCTACCCTAAAGCATGTTTCCATTCTGTCACTCCGAGTTTGTTCAGCTTCTCACACAGACATTTTGTGGACCACTGTCCCCCACCCTCGCCGACATGCCCAGATGTTTCTGATCCCCCCAGTTTGGGGCACCTGTTTGGCCTAGACCCTACTACATATTTATAAATTGATCTGAACTTTTGGGAAAATATTTCAAGATTGATCAGTTTTTAATTATAGCGATAAAACAAGGCCTCTGTGTACATGTAGCTGTTAGCTCAGCAGACTGCTAAAGCCATTACGTCGTACATTTGTTTTGTTGTTGTTACATGGCCAGAAATATTTGAATGTTGCATACTATTTTTTAGAACAATATATAAGCAAACGCTTATAAAATTTTAGGATGAATTCTGAGGGAATTAGTAAATTGGGTATTGCCATATTAATTCTAAAATACAGTTATAAACTTCTTGCTACCTGCCCATAATCCTGGCTACATTTTTTCATGTTATCCAGTAGAGTAAATTCCTGATCTTAAAACTGGGGCACAACATAATCTATTCTTACTCAAATGTGTGATGAATATATAATTTCTTTTATTCTCTGAAGTGCATTGATCTTTTCCACAACTAATATGTCAGTCTCTCCTAGGTTAGAACAGACCCTTTTCAGTTTTAAAATCCTGTCTTTTCAAAGATCATCTTATTGTTGGACTCAGTCTTTGTAGGTAATTTTCTACTCTCTCAGAATCCTCTCCTAAGCCGTCCCTCCTTAAGATGGCATTTGGTGTCTGAGAGAGCTGGAGGGGGACGGGGGCAGTTGAAGGGGTCTAAGAGGTCTTTGGATACTCAGGCTCCCCTCCTGATGTTTAGTTTCCATGGCACCCTCTCTGGTCCACCTGGTTATTCCTTACTTCCCAGAATTTGAAGCTGAGGTTGGCAGCTGATTAACTCCTGATTTCTGCTTTCACCGTGAGTTAGAGCTTGGCAGGGCTCCCAGGTTCAGGCAGCCTCATTGGGCTCTCACTGGTGCTGGGGGACCCCCTGAGCCTCTGCTGCGGACTCCATTTGGCCCCAGTCATACTTAATCCATTTCATAGGCTCACCCCATAGCACCCCACTGGGAGATTGTGGGAACTTGAGGTTTCCATTCACATCACACAGGAACTCAGAGCAACTTCATGCTTCAGTCTGGTCTTCCATTTACCTCTTCCCATTACTCCTCAGACTTTATTATGCAGTGCCCACAGGTGTATGTAGATTTGAACTACAGAGGTCCTGTGTGTGAATTGGAGCAAAGACCTCTTACTTCTTTCTCAGCTTACCTAGTAACTTTCTCGTCTGGGCATTTGTCACATGTCACTCTCTGCTTTCCCTGTCTCTGTTGCACATCTTTGTTCTGCCTTCTCCAATGTCTCAAGACAAGAAGATGTGTCTTTTGACATTTCTTCCTCGCATCATATCCTCTCTGTTGCCTGTGTCAGCAGGTCCCATACCTGGCTGTCACAGCTGGAAAGTCTTTGCTCTAGACTATCGCTCAGAGAATCAGGCCTGGCTGCTATCACTCACACGGGGCTATGATCAGGGCCCCCGGCCTAACTTAATATGTAAAGTAAGCTGAAAAAAAAATCCTCTCTCATCACAAAATGCAAAATCATACGTTAAATGTCCACAGCTCAATTTTCTGTTTCTTCTGTAACGACCCTAATCTCCCTTTTGGCTCATTAAGCACTGCCCCCAACACGCACTCACAGCTGGCAAAGGGATGAGTTAGACGAACAAAAAAGGAGACAGACAGAAAGGAGAGCATCACGTGCATGGGGAGACAAATGACAAAAGCACATTAATACAGTTCTTTCACAGTACAGTAGATCTGGTTTTAAGAATTTTCCATACAGGCTTTACAACTTCATCAGTGTCTTAGTAACCAGCCAGTGTGGTCGGCGGGACTCCTTCCTTCTCTACTGCCATTTCTTTCCCTTTTTTCTGACCCGCTGTACTCCATCTTACATTATTTTCCATAGCTAGAGCCAACTCTGTGCTATTTCCTAATGTATGTGCCTTCAACTTCCAAATGCTGGAGTACCTGTCTTCTTACAGTTCTAAATCCTTTCGGTTTCTGCTTCTACCATTACTGTGCTGTGACCTCTGCCCTCTAATCTCACTTACCTATGTCTAACTAAGTCAAATCTTTTTTGTTATTTCACCTTCCCTTCCAACCCCATGGTATTCTAGTCCATGAGAGAAATTTCTATTGATTGGTGGCTCTAACCATCCTCTCTCAGCCAGGGGTTCGTTCTATTGTCAAGAAATTCTTTAGTACATGTCATAGGAAGGGGACACTCTTGATGCTATTACTAAAATAGGAAAAAAGCTTTTGGAAAATTTCTCCAGTCAATAAAGGAAAATAGAGGAAAAAGAAATCCTTCCATTAAGAGTGGCAGGAAGTGTAAATGGGGATAGGGATGTCCCTTCTAGTTACAGGGATTGTGGCAGAGTCCTCAGGCCATGTGCCCCTTTTTACCAGTGAAGCTTATTAAACTACAAGCTGACACATAAATATGGATAGTTTTCAGGATTTAATTTGGTCGTGAAACAATATTTGCAAAACAATATCTTTGGAAAATATGCTTATTAACTTCTAAACAGGTTTTGGGGATGTAATTTGGTGTTCATAATGCCAGTTAAATATAATTCCCAAGTTAGGAACAGTTTATATCCACAAAACATGGCCTTTGTTTATATACACAAAATACACAATGTCGTTTAATATTTATAATAACAAAATGCACAATATTGCAGACTTTTGCAGGGCACTTATAGCTCTGAAATGGCATGACAACTGGTTGAAAGCTGTACAACAAAATATAAATACTGGTTTTTATGTTTCCATTTAAACAGCTATCTCCCTTAAGCATATAACTAAGTGAAGCTCAAATAGGTTTTTAGAATGGCTCAGTAACCAATAAAACTTTCAGTTTAGAGGGCAAAGGTATCTGTTTGGTACCTTCATTTTTTTTTTTTGCATGGACAGGCACTGGAAATCGAACCCAGGTCTCCAGTACACTTTTTAGCTGATGGGGTTAACTGTGACCCCGGCTAGATGATCTTAGAAAGCAAGGGCTTCTTCAGAAGTGTTTCCTCAGGAGGCATATGCTGCCAGGGTCAGGAGGCCTGTTCAAAGATCCCAGACCAGTGGAGCAACTTCTCTAAACCATCCTGTCCCCATTCAATAAGCACTTACGACTTCCTGCTATGTTCCAGGCATTACAAAATGGGTGTAATAGCCAAAATAGAAGGAGCTAACCTTTGTTGGTCACACACTCATTTAAAAATCATATGCAGCCTGTTCTTTAAAAAAAAAAAATCTCCAGTACCCATAGGTATAGGTAGGCAGAGAGAAGTTAAACAAATTGCCCTAGATCACTCCGGTTTTTGTGGTAGAACCACAGTTACACCCCCAGAAGTTTTAATCCAAAACCTTCTCTCTTTACCACTATGTTGTTGTTGAGATGATCTTAATTTTCTATTTATTTATTGTTCGTTATTTATTTACTGTTTTTGGATTTAATTTGGCAAAGATCTCCTTAGAAACGGCACTTAAAAGTGCTTAGATTCCTGGAGCCTGCCCATGCCAAAGGAAAAAAAAAGTGAAAGTGCTTAGTTAACTGTTTAGCATATTATGGTTATGTATTATTACTATTTGTTGTGTTTGTTCCTTGTGCTTAGAGCTCTTGCAATTCGCTATCTCTCTTTTTTTTTTTTAAGTCTTTATTTATGTGGGATTTCCCCCCCATTAGCCTATTTGGAAAGTCTTGATATTTACACAGTCATGAACTTGTTTGTACATTTCCCAGTGCTCCAAGTAACTTATGTGTCCTAAAATTAGAGACTTCTACCATCTGGTTCCATTATTTTTATATCAGGAAATATTTTTGTACATAGTTTTGTACTATTATTTGACTTTTCATGTCCTTATTATGAATGTTCTCTTTTTGCATGCATGAAAAAGAGTAAACAGCATTTTATAAAAGTAGATTTTCAAGAATATTAGTGCTTGCTTTGTTTTTAGAATAATGTTCTCTAATGTAGAAGAACCGTGTGTTTTATTGGCCTATCCAGTTTTAGTCATATCAGTTTGCATTGAGACCAGCTGCCAACCTTCACTAAATATTAGCAATTTTAAGCTTCCACTCTGAAAATCACATTGGTCCTTGCAATTTAATGTTGTTAATATTTTAAGTGAGGACCGCACACGCCTTCCATTTAGTTGGAGAACGTGTCCTGTGGTTGCTACTTCCCACTCACTGACTGCTACTGCTACCTGTTTAATAATTGTCTTTGGCTCCTTGTAAACCTGCAACCAAAAAGGTATTTGAATTTTCCCCCTCTAGCACTTGCAAATCCAATTTTTATGTATAGCTAAGTGCTCTTAGCTTTTACTCTTTCTACTACTGGGGCCTGGTTTCTAGCAGGCCTGTAACTAAGCCAGATCCGGCCTATGTAATGCTGTTTGTAATGAGAAATCTAAACAGGGAATGGCAGTGAGGCATGGCTGGAATGTGTTTCCATTGGAGAAGTCAGTGTGGAGAAAAAGTGTAAGCAAAGCCATGTCCAGAAGGCCTTTCAGCTGGCCAAGACGGAAGACTAATGTTATTGTACATAGGCTGTTACACTGCCAGCCCTCCCTCACAGATTTGCTTTCTCTCTCCCTTCCCTTTCGCCCTTCCTCCTCTCTCCCCCCTTCACCTCTTCCTCTCATTCTTCTTCTCCCTCTCTTTTTCTTCGGGCTCTGCTGACTGTTTGCTCAGGTGGACAGTGACACCATTTGGAATGAGCTGCACTCGTCCGGTGCTGCACGCATGGCTGTTGGCTGTGTCATCGAGCTGGCTTCCAAAGTGGCCTCAGGAGAGCTGAAGGTGAGGTCTGGGTTGCATTAAGTGTGGGAAATCCAGAGAAGAAGCTGAAACAGAGATGTTGTTGTTTGGGAATTGTGGGGCGGGTGATGGGGTAATAAAAGAGAAGGGGTGGAGGAGAGAGGTTAGGGAGATGGCCACTGAGGTGTGATAATAACTCGTCTGTAGGTGGGTAGTAGCTGCTCCTGCTTCCTCTCCTGGAAAACCGTGTGGTGAGGGTACTCTGGTGGGTCTTTAAAAAGCATAGAGACGCTGAATGAAGCTGTGGTCCAGGTTAAAATTACCCTTAGTATATACATATCTGTCATGCCGTCCTGGGACTCTCTTTTGAAGCTATTTAAAAAATATGATTACTGAGTAGTACATATAAGCTTAGAATACCACCCAGAGAGAGGAGGGTTGGGGGAGAAAGGTAAATACCAGACGGGAAAGATTGGAAGGAAGAAGGAAATTGTTGATTAGGAGGGTAATGATCCAGAGTATGTTTTTCCATGAAAGAACTTCAAAAATGAACTATGCTTTATTGTTCTTTTCTTTTTATGGTCTCTTCTTTTCTACATCATATGAAAAGAACAATGTACAAACCTCAGCGTTTCCCAGTCTAAACAATTTGTAAAAGTCAGAGACTGACAGACATTGACATTTTATTTGGTATTTTAGCAGTGCTATTTAAAGGTATGCCATGTGCGGCTTGAATGCAGTTACCCTAATAAACTTTGTTGGTGCTAACACGCCTTTTTAATGCGCTGGTTCACACACTTCGTAACCCAATCTGAGCGGTGATTGATTTGGCATTTTTAGAAATTGTGGGGCTTAAGGGAAATATTTTATGACCGACAACATATGCACTGTTGTTTTTGTTCATCTAAATTAAAATCTAATTAGTTTTTTTTCTTTAATGTCTAATAAATTTTTATTCAACTATACCTGACTTGTTCCACTAGTGATTAAGTATGCAGGGTAGGAATGTCCACTCTGCAATGCACTGTGTGTCCCTGAAGCCTTTTCTCTAACTCTCTAAGAAGTCAAGAGTCTACAGATGTTTCACTTTGATAAGAAGGGTCGTCTTTAAAGAAATAGATGTGCTGTATATGCAAGTGATATGATCAGCTTGAAGGGATTGATTGTTCATCTTAGGGTATTTATGGGGCCTTTGATGTGGTTACTATTCAGTCCTTTTCTTTGGTAGCAAGCAGTTGTTACTATACTGGAAAGGAATCAGCCTTAAAATGAGATTTTGGCTGTCTCCCAGAAGCACTTTAGGAATAACCCTTCCACTTTCAGTGATGTCAACTGCACTACTGGAAGAAATTATTATTTTAAAAGAAAAATATTTGTGGGTCTTATTTTCAAAAGAATTCAAGTGACATGCAACAACCAGGCCATGATATCATAATTTAAAAAATGTTCTTCTAGCATAGCCCCACTTAATAACAATGAAAAATATTATAACACCCACAATTTCTAAGTGTTTGAAATCTGTAGAAGTTTAATCAATAATTCAGAACCTTCTCAAATAGAGTACTTACATAGTACTTAGTCTCATCAAAATCGTCATCACTGTTAGCATTGCTGGGTGCAGAATTGCCAAAATTATGCATGAAGATTCTTAAACAAAACTGAATTCCATTTTTTAGGAAGTAGCCATTTTAAATAGCCAATTACAAAAACAACAATAATCAACAGCACATTGTATGGACATGCTGACTGCCAACTGTACTAAAACATGGGCTATTTATGCTAAGAACAAGGATTCATACAAAACTTCCCATTTTCCTTGCCAGTTGAAGAATCAGTAGGTATGGTTTAAAAAAACAAGAAAGACCGAGGAAAAGAACTGGCTTAAGAATCAAGAAGCCTGTGTCCAGCTTCTGCCACTTAAATATGGTATGGTTTGCAGCAAATCACTTAACTTCTCTGGACTTCAGTTTCCTGTTCTGTAAAATCATCAAGGCGGAATTAATGATGTGGTAGGTTATCCTTAGCATTGACATGCTGAGCTATCGCACAAAGGGAAAAATAATCTGATTTTCAACCGTACACACTATGGCATCTCAGTAGTAGATATTCCAAAACTAAGTTAAACTTACTCTGGCAAATATTCCAGATTTTTCAGCTGGTTTACTTTTCTATCTGTTGAGTCAAAAGTAAAAGACCAAGGGCGGGCCACGGTGGCTCAGTGGCAAGAATGCTTGCCTGCCATGTCCGAGGACCTGGGTTCGATTCCTGGTGCCTGCCCATGTAAAAAAAAAAAAAAAGTAAAAGACCAAGACAGAAAGGACCATAACAGAGACAACAAGGCTAAGAGTTAGGAGATTGAACCCCTTGGTTGCCAGTAATTTGAATAGGCCTCCTTGAATGCAGTGTAGCGTGGTTAGCAGTCACAGGGATTCAGAATCACACAGAAGAACACAAGACCCTTGGCTTCAAGAATGGTATCACTCTGTCTACCTGTCCCGGACTCCACTGACAGATTTGGTGCACCTGCTGACCAAGGGCATTGTTACTTGTGACTTACGGGTTCACCTCATTTAGATCTCCAGGGCAAAAATGGGGACGCTGACTACAGGACATTGGTAAACGATACCCTGATAAGATATGTGGAAAGAGAAAACCTTACTGTTTCATTTGTTTTTTTTCTGTATCTATACTCAGTTCTTACATATTATAACCCATTCTCCCAGGTAATAAAAAAAATTAGTGAAATAATTTTTGCATATTATGATATTGCAGTTTATAAGACTGCATGATATCAGAGAAGAATTAAGAGCTAAATTTCAAATAGGGTAGACCTGGATGGAGCACTAAACTGAGAAGTGAGAAACAGCTGGAGGGAGGACACTGAATTCATAGAGGATGGGGACCATAGGAGGTGAGAAATGTGCACAAGAAACAAAGTGCCAAAAAATTTTTTTGAAAATCTAGAACCTTTGCTTGACACTGAATTTGACCATAACAACACCCCCCACTCCAACTCTTAACAGGTTCTGGCCTTTCCTCACCTGGAGTTAATGATGAGAAGAAATTAGGAGAATGAACCAGACACAGGGAGTTGGTTTCATGTTGATTCTTAGACAGTTTGCAGCAAACTACAGCAGTCTGTCAGTGTCTTTTGACACACAATACACATGCTCAGTAGAGTTCACTGGAAATTATGGAAATTTTCAAGCTATCCAGGTTTTTAACAAGATGTTAAAAATGCCATGTCGAAGTTATACTGGAGGATATTCATACACATTATATAGATATCCCTTTTTAGTTTATCGTGTATTGGAGTGGCTAGAGGAAAGTACCTGAAGCTGTTGAACTGTGTTCCTATAGCCTTGATTTTTGAAGAAGACTGTATGGCCACAGTAACTATAGGTGACACAGACACACAATGTGACTGTGAGATTGTGAATACCTTGTGTCTGATGCTCATTTTATCCAGGGTATGGACAGATGAGTAAAAAGGTAAAAAAAGATAAAAAATAAATAAGTAGGACCATGGTGGCTCATGGGCAGAGTTCTTGCCTGCCATGCCAGAGACCCAGGTTCATTTTCCAGTACCTGCCCATGCAAATAAATAAATAAATAAATAGGTAAATAGATAAATAAATAATAGGCAGAGATAAAGGGTAAAAATTGGGTAGATTGAAATACTTTGGGTCAATGAGAGAGAGAGAGGCAAGGGGTATGGGATATAAGAGTTCTTTTTATTCTGGAGTGATGCGAATGTTCTAAAAATGATCATGGTGAAGAATACACAACTATGTGATGATACTGTGAGCCATTGATTGTATAATGTGGTGGGACTGGACATATTTGGATATTTCTGAATAAAAATATATTTTTTAAAAGGTGAAAAAAATGCCCATGTCAGCATATGTTGCTTTAATCTTTAAGTGCCTAAATTGGCCTTTTCTCACATTCTAATACTGCAGAACACAAATGTTCTGAAAATGCTGAATTGTTTGGTGTATTGAAAACCACAGATGGAAGAGTGATGACCTCAAAATGATATCTCAAAGTGGTTTTATTTGTATCTAGGACATTTTAGAAAATATAAACAATATCTACAGAAAGTTGGCTTTGTTTTTTCAACTTAGATGGATTGCAATGTTTGTGTTAGATATTGAGATGTCATGTTGCTAATAATACATGCTACTCACTGAACACCTCCTGTTGACTGGGGAGTTTACATATTACTTGCCATTCTTCCCACAGTGGCCCTTGAAGCAGATTCCACAAATAAGATGGTGACTCAAAGACATCAATATCTTACAATCCTACACACAGGTTAATAAATGCAAAGCCTGTAAGAATCACAATTCTTTGTTCTCTTTTAGTCGTTCTATTAGGACTTGCTTGTAGAGGAACCACACATTATATATATATAAAGGGGAAAAAATCCATCTACTTTGAATGATCAGTACCCTCTTTTTTAATTATAAAATATTTGATGCATACAAAACACTAGAAATTCGTGATTTCCACGCATAAAATAACAGCCATAAACCTCTATCCAACTTAAGAACTAGAACTTTGCTCACACTATTAAAGTTCTCCCTGTACTTCTGTACTTATCTCATTCCAGTCTTTCTGACCCAAGGGTAACCATTAATCTATTGTAATTTTCTTATCATTTATTTACTTTTCTTTAATAGTTTTGGGTTTAAACATATATTTTTGACCTTTACAAAAATGGAATCTTATTGAATATATCCTTCTGCAGCTTTCTTTTTCTCCCTTAAAATTATGTGGATCTATCTGTCTATCTACTATCTATCACTGTGATTCATTCATTTTCACTGCTCTTAAGTATAACTTTGTATGCTATAATCTGCTTATTCATTCTTCTTCATACAGTAGTTGTTACTAACCTAAAAAATTAGGTTTTTTCTCTTTTGGACAATGCTGTTATGAACATTCTTGGAAATGCCTACTGTTTCATTATGGCATGACTAAGGATAGAATGGCTGGCTCATAGCTATGCATATCTTAATTTTCAGCAGGTAATGACAAGTTGATATCTAAAGTCATTGGACTATTGTGACATCAGCAAAAATGGCATAGCGAGGACTTGCAAAAATTCTTTCCTCTATAAAAGCAA